>PVIC010005989.1:45952-56043 GCA_004025085.1 Thryonomys swinderianus | reverse complement strand
CTCTCTCTCTCTCTCTCTCTCTCTCTCTCTCTCTCTCTCTCTCTCTCTCTCTCCTCTCTTTCTCTCCTTCTTTCCTTCCTTCCTGTGAGAAAGAGCCTCACAGTCCAGGCTGGCCTTGAAGTCATGGCAGTCCTCTTGCTTCAGCCTTCCCAGTACTGGAATTACAGATGCTCACTATCACACTTGAATCTCTGATACATTTTAAACAGTGCTCTCAGAAGAGAAGTAGAAGAACTAGGAAGACTGTTTTGCATAGTATTTATGCATTGCCCAGCAAAGTAACTTGGAATATGTAGTGTAAAACCTATTGCTTACTGTCTGTATACTTTAATAGAAATACAACATATGTTCTATATATCCTAATAGAGAATCACTTGGATAAAATCAATTGTGGTAGTTTACTTTAAAACCAATACAATTATACTGTTGAGCCTTCATTGAATCTGTAAGAATACATTTTTATCAGATTTTCCTCATTTATAATTCTTCCAATCAGATTAGGAAAGGATGGTGCAGAACTATGACCAGTTAATTTTGTTTGTCATACGCAACAAATATCCAAAATATCCAGTAACTATACTCAAAAAGAGCATACTGGTTTCAAAGAACTTTGCTGAACAAATGTACTCATCATTTGTTATTCTCTTTCAATTTCTCTCTACATTAGGAGCATTGCTACCATTTTACAAGTCAGGTATTTTTCATATCCTCAACAATGTCTATAAATCTTTTTTTTTTTTTTTTTTTTTTGCTTTGTGTTGAGACAGGGTCTCACTTTGTAGTTCAGGCTGACCCTGAGCTCACTATGGTGCCCAGGCAAGCCGCCGCAAACTCAGCAATCCTCCTGTCTCTGCCTCCCGAGTGCTGGGATTACATGCGTGAGCCACCACGTCTGGCATTGTGGTATGTAGTGTTGATTGTTGGTGGGCGTGTCTCCACACCCAGCATTATATGTGGTTACCGGGGATCGAACTCAGGACCTTGCACTTGCGAGGCAGGCGCCAGAACCACTGAGCTAACCCTCCGGCCCATATCAATCTTAATTATTTAGTGACCTACACTTCTGAGACAAATTTTACTTTTGCAAATTATGCAAAATTATACAATTCTTCTCAATACTTTTTATTATTAATTTCAGGAAGATGTTTAAATATGCTTCTTTAAAGTTTTTTTTAATATATAACTAGATTATAGCAGAGTTTAAAGTTTGTTCAATGGCACAGACTCCCTGCAGTATTCTCACTTATTTCACTTGAAAAGACAAAAATAATATGTAAGACTGTGCAAAATATCAACTAAAATGAAGCAGAAGTTGATCTTAGAGGTCAAAACACAAGGTAAATGTTTAAATTAAAAAAATTTACATCAGTAAGAACACATTGCCATGAACAACTCTCAAAACACTCCACCTTAATCTTTATATTTTCTTTCTTGTTATGTTCTAAAGTGGTTCTAGAAATCCTCTTTTGTGAATGTCTTTATAAGGTATGATAAAAGATACTGTAAATGCTGATGCCAAGTACCATCCAACAGAAAAACAGGTTCATAAAACATGGTGTGTCTTCGTCCACCTCATTCATTAGATCTGGCTCTATGACTGTTCCCAAAACTCAAAAAGACCATGAAAGGTCAACACTGTGAATTGCTACAGAATCTCAAGACAGCCACAACAGTGCAATGACATTCATGAAAAAGGACTTGCAGAAGTGCTTCAGAAAGCAGCAAGAACAATAAAGGAAATATCTCCCAGTCAGGAGTGAGTGTTTTCAAGGGAACTAATTAATTTTACTCATACAATTGTGAATTTAAATATTTGCTCCAGTTTTCAATCACACCTCATATTTTGAAGAGTGAAAACAAAACCAAAAATTTGGTACTCTGTGAGGCTGAGGCAAGAAACAAGAGTTTAGCAAGACTTTGTCTCAAATAAAATAAAATAGCAAAGTTTTATAAAATAGAAAAAAGGTTGAAATTCTCACGAGTCACTAATGACCTAGTGTAGAGAACAATCTAGAACCAAGGTGGTACAAGTGAATTAGTATCCTTGAGGAGAAAAGGGCTGGGATGAGGTCAGGCTATTTTGCATTGAGAACTGTTATGTTCATGAAATAACTAGGTGACGCAAGACAGTTAACAGGGAATTCCATGCACTTAGAACATGAACTTGAGGAATGACTGACAATTAAATCAAGTAGAGGACTGGCAATAACAGTCAGATCGGTACCCAGTGGACCGCTAAGCAAGTCCACCGAGGAGAAGAAAGCTAGGTTGTCCACTCAGAGAGTTTGTACAATTCTGTCAGGAGTTGATGGAACCTGCAGTAGAGTTCTTAACTCATGGACTGGCTTTCTGGTGTGTAGGCCATAGCAGCTTGCTGACACGTTGGTCACACATTGAGAACAGTAGTTCTTGACTGCTTAGGTACCGTAATTGGTGTCCAACATTATTGGGTTGTCTTTGTGAGACTCACAGGAAACCACCAGAATGATGGTTGACATCTTTCACTGATCTCAACCTAAGTATGTTTATCCTTACTAGTCCAAATTCAGCAATGTGCTCTACATTTATTTCCCTTCAGCTTAAAATTGTATTGGGCTGGAGATTTAGCTCAAGCAACACTGTGCCTACCTTGGAAGCACAAGGGCCTGAGTGTGATGCCCAGTACCAAAACAAAAACAAAAACAAAAACAAAAAAGCTTCTGTTCCTCATTCTAATTTTTCATGAGTAAATAATTTCTAAATTAACCAGAAGATTTATATACATTGATGTATCCATTTTGGATTTAAAAATACAAACTTGTAAGTGACTGGCATATTATATTGGACTGGCATTCATATCTAAAATAGAACACAAAAGATAATAAGTTGTGTATCTCTATCTTATAAACATAAATACAAAAATATGAGTAGGGCACAGAATAGCAAATATAGGGGTAAACTTAGTCACAAAAGCCTAGTCCATTAGTTGCACAATGCCATGAATAGATAAGAAGAGACAGTTAACAAAAATTATGTATTAAACTCTCCCTTGCTTAGTCAATTGATCACACACTAAATGTAATAATTTTTGTCATAAAATACACCTATTTTCCTCTTTCCAGTTATTTGTCTTTTTTTTTTTTTTGAGAAAGGGTCTCACTTTGTAGTTCAGGCTGGCCCTGAGCTCACTATGTAGTCCAGGCAAGCATCAAACTTAGCAATCCTCCTGTCTCTGCCTCCCGAGTGCTGGGATTACAGGTGTGAGCCACCATGCCCGGCACTGTAGTACGTGGCACATGGTATTGATTGCTGGTGAGCATGAGTCTCCACGCCCAGCATTGTACGTGGTTACCGGGGATCAAACTCAGGACCTTGCGCTTGCGAGGCAGGTGCCGGAACCACTGAGCTAACCCTCCAGCCCTGCCTTTTGTTTTTTGTTTTTCACATTAAATTCCTTATACTTTAACTCCTCACCTAAGAGGTACAATGCAATATTTAAGCTTATATTTCTGATTTATCTCGATTGATGTTATGTTCTGAAGATCCATCAATGCATCTACACATAACTCAACTTTATATTCTTTAAGGTAGAGTAGTTTGAAAGTGGTTTCTTTCCAGGAGCTATAGCTTCCCAAAGACTGGCCTGGCTTTTCATCATAGAGTGTGGGGCTCTTTCTTCTTTCTCTGCCTGATTGGGTGTTTCTCAGGGCATCTATGTCTAGCTGCATTCTCTCCCTGACTGTCTCTTGTGACTGTCTCCTATCCAGTGACTGTGGAAAGATGACCCCAGAAATTTTGAAGTATAGTTGTTCTATAGCTTCTGTTTTCTGGAGTAACTCAGTCTTAAATAATCAAACCCAGCTCAAAATGACTTCTGATTAAATTCTCTTAAACATGGGCCAGAGATTTAGCTCAGTGGTTCCGGCACCTGCCTCACAAGTGCAAGGTCCTGAGTTTGATCCCGGTAACCACATACAGTGCTGGGCGTGGTGGCTCACGCCCACCAGCAATCAATACCGCATACCACAATGCCGGACGTGGTGGTTCACGCCTGTAATCCCAGCACTCGGGAGGCAGAGACAGGAGGATTGCTGAGTTTGAGGCTTGCATAGGCTACATAGTGAGCTCAGGGCCAGCCTGAACTACAAATTGAGACCATCTCAAAAAAAAAAAAAAAAGAATTATCTTAAACATGGCAGGAATTATTTGAGTTTCTTGTTCAATTCTAGCTTGCCATAGAGAAGGAATCACTTTCAGGGAGTCTCTTGCTGATTTTACAATTTACAACAACCATCGATTTTTCTTAGGGCTCGCACTGCTAACCCGGTCCATCGCGTCTCCCTTTCCTAGGAAACGTGCTCAAGGCTTACTTTGTGTATGCAGAGATGGAATATCTTGGCCAGAAGCCAGACCATTTCCATCTTTTCCCCTCATTGTCTTCAGATTCTCTTTTCTCTGTGGTTTCTACTTTTTCTGTGAAATCTTCTTTAATTTGTTGTTTTCCAGGAGTCTTAATTCCATGTCCTGGAGAAGTTATGCTTTGCTACTGATCTTTACTTGGCCATTTTTTGTTTTTTTGTTTTTTTTCCTTCTTGTATTTTTTTTTCCTTCTTGTATTTTTTTTTCTTCTTGCATTTTTTTTCCTTTCTTGTATTTTGATTGTTGTCATAGCTATTTTCATTGTCTCCCTCATTAATTTACTCAGTGGCTTCTACGTGAACAATAACATGCAACAAGGCCATTGAAATAGGTAATAGAGCATTCTAAAGAATTATATGTATTTCATCATGTATTGGATCAGATATTGTATTAAAATGTGGAAGCTTGTGTTAATTTACATTCTATCATTTTGTACTAATCAATTTAACATGACCCTTTTGATATTTCCCTTGTCAAGATCTGTTTGCTCCTTCTTCTCTTCCTTTTACTCTCTCTCCTTTAAGCTTTCCTCTTCTCTTTTATTGAATAATCACAACTAGTGTCTCTACATTGGTAATCTGAATTCTTTCAAATATTAACTTGCTATTAGGTCCTATCTCCATGAGTTCCCATGGCTTTTTGTGTGCGTGTGCCAAGATCAACACCCAGGTATTTTTCTTTTTGTCTTTTGAAAAAAATAAATTTTAAGCTTTATATTTCATCTTATTCTCAGCATCCCATACAATTGCTTATTATCTTATAGTTTACATTGACATTTTTAATCTGATATTGTAAATTTTCCTAAAGTCACTTAAATTATACTCAAAATTTTGGATTATGGTAAATGCATGCACTGATATGAATTTAACAATTTCATTGGCAGACAACTTCTGGCTGATAATTTTCTATGAACATTTTATATAATAGAAAGAGAAGATTATAGATACTATGAACTGAAATTTATTTTGGTTAGCTGACCAATCATATCCTGACTCTAACAATTTCATCATATTATATATATGTATATATAATATATATAGATAGGTATAGATATATGTATATATATTTTAGAAGCCATTGAAAACTATCCTATCCTCCAAGTAAACTTAACAATTTTTCCTCTTGATGCTTTTGTTATAAGTAGCTAAAAGCTGAAAAAGGCAAGTTAATATTCAATGCACCAATATTGCTATTACTGCTATGAAGTACAGAAGAAATTATTGAGCATAGATGAGGAAGAAAATATGCAGAAACAAAAATCATTACTTATGTGATTTTGTTGAAAACTTTTTCATGATTTATATAATACATATATAAGCCTATTTTTGCCCACGTATAAACTATTAATGGTAGCCACATTTTAAAAAAAAATAACAATCTCATGGAGAATGTTATTTTTTCCATTAGAACTAAAGCTATTAAATCCATTATCCATTTTTGTTTCCTTGTCAAAGCAATCTGTCTCTTTGCTTTGCCCCTATTAATGCCACATTGAAAAATTGAATCTGTTCCATAAGTTAGTCTCTAACCTCTTTTATTATTTGAAAGAGAGTTTAGTGCTTGGAAACTTGCTTGGGGAAATAGAATTCCCTTCCTAAAATTTTCCATCGCAGAAACTTCAGTATTGCAAGCATGTTCAGCATAGAGCCCCTGGCCTGCTTTTGAAGAATTACTGAACAAAATGACTGAGGTCAATACAGGGCTTCTTAGAGACTCAGCTAATTCATATGTTACAGGTGACACAGGTCATTTCACTGGAAACAAACAACCACACTTTGTAATGACTACTGCACATGGGTGGTGGAAGGGGAGACTTTTTCTGGTCTCTGGCCTTTGTACACCTAAGAAGAAAATCTGTAGCAAGCCCAAGTTTCATATACTTTAAAACACATTTTTTAAAGTTCAACATAGGTTATTTTTCCCACATTAAATTATTTGTTGTATGAAAAATTATCTTTAGTAAATATGATTTGTATATATTGTATGAGTTAGTGTGATTCAAGGACTCATAATAGAACATTTCATGGATGAAGCAATCTAACAAAAAGAAAATATCCCTGTGTCATGGTGCACAAGGCTGGATTATTCCTTCAGGCGAAACTTCGGAGGGATTGTAATCTTATGTCACTGATTCTTCCTCTGAGAGAATAAAGTCCTGCACCTCCTACTCTGCAGGGTCTACAACAGTAGTTGTACATATTTTGTTCCATTTTCTAGTTGTTTACAGTGGGAAAATAAGGGCATCCCCACTCAACCCCCTCAGGCTGAGCAGCAGGAATCTTTGCACTCATTTCTGGATTGTAAACTCTTTATACACATTGACAACCTTCCTATGGAAGTGCATGACTCAAACATATAGATGAATATTTATCAAAGAAATATAGTTATTTATATAGTAGCTAAAGAAATAAAATGAGTCTAAGACTATGAGTGTGTGAATATACATATATTTATATATATATGTATATATAATATTGAGCAGTAACTGGCTTGCAACCATTATTAGATGGTCCTATTATAAATATTCCTGTATGCCTGTGTGTAAAGCACATGTACGAATTCTATCAAGTCATCTGTCTAGAAGTTAAATTATTGAGCAAAAGTGTATGTTAACTTAAGATAGGTAATATTGCAAAATAATTCTTCAAAGAAACTTTCATACAAATCCATTAATAATTGTTTTCTTTTCCTTTTTGGATTTTTGAGACAGGATCTCACTTTTTAATCCAGGCTGGCCCTGAACTCACTCTGTAGCCCAGGGTAGCCTTGAACTCACAGCAATCTTCCTGCTCTGCCTTCAGAGTGCTGGGATTACAGGTGTGAGTCACCACACCCAGCAAATCCATTAATAATGTGTAATATTACCACTTGATCCATATCCTCAGGAATACATGTATTTTCAGTTTATTTCAGTTTAAGTATTCATTCAATATACATTAGTATCATAGGGTAGTTTTAAGTTCCATTTTCCTAAAAACAAAACCAAAAAATTCTATTTTCCTAATGGCAATAAAAGTTGAACACTTTTTTCACATTTTTATTACCCTTTATGAATACGTTTTGCGAAATGTCTGTATAAATCTTATGCATGTGGTACTGGCTTCACTTTTTTTCAAAATTTTTCAATCCATCTGTTGAAATTCTTTAATCTGCAATAAATCATTTGTCAAGTATATAAATTACAAATATTTGCTGCTCTTACTTGCTTTCCACTAGTTTAACAAAATATTGTTTTAATCTAGCTTAATTTACTGTTTTCTCTAATTCATTTCTATGTAGGTTTGCTTTCATTTTGGTTTGTTATTTATAAGAATTGCTAAACCATTTCCAAAATCACTCTCTCACTGTTTCTCTTTCTCTCTCTGTTTGTCTTTCTTCCTCTGTTAACTGAAAATCTTTGTTGCTTTTCACATTCTGAATTTGATTTTTCACATTGGTGAAGTAAGTTTCTTGATTTACTTTACCCATACAGACATTTAATTTACAGTATGATTCACTTAAAGCATTAAATTTTTTCCACTGTCCTGAGGAATTACCATGTGGAATATATTTTTATATAATTTTACTTATAAAATTCTATAAATATAAAAATATAAAATGTAATATGTATATAATTATATCTGGATGGATGTAAATATCTCAGATAGTTTTAATATCATCAATACAATCTTAATGTAGTTGAGCACTATACAATTCAACATTTTCCCAACTGGGCATTTCTAAGCCCAAAGTGCAAGTCAAAGAAATGAGTTTCAATCAAATACCCAGAAATATCACTAAAAGCCTACTTTTGAACAAGATATTACTATTTTTATTTCTAAATAGTAAATTAATTGTCAAAGATGATTATGTCTGCACATTAAACTAAAGCAAGCATCTGACTAATAAAGGAAAATACTTCTATCTGAATATATACTGTCAAAATTAATTATGAAGTTGAATTTACTATGGTTATCAGTTTTGTACTGTTAATTTGTTCTCAAGGCCAATATACAATTTCTACTCTAGGGACTTTCCTACCCACCTCAGAATTTCCTTGCCTATTCCGGGTTTCTACTATATTTATAGATTTCTCTCCTTATATAAAAATCTTTTGGGGGTTAAATCTTGGGGGAATCCTTTGAGCAATGAATATTATTCAAAATATTGATGACTGGTACTGCCCCATTATTTTGAAGTTTGTCTCAAACACAAAAAGATACAAAAGTTCTCATTTTAATATCTCTCTGGAGAGAAGAAATTTAGCAGTGACTCTGCCTCACTCATGGATATAATTTCAAAACACCGAAAGTGACACATCAGCATCTGTAAAAGAGAGATATTTCGGCTGAGATTTAGCTCAGTGGTTCTGGAGCTTGTTTTGCAAGTGCAAGGTCCTGAGTTTGATCCCCAATAACCATACAACAATACCAGACAAGGTGATTCACACCCACCAACGATCAGTACCACATACCACAGTGCCAGGTGTGATGGCTCACACCTGTAATCCCAGCACTAGGGAGGCAGAAACAGAAGGATTGCTGAGTTCAAGATTTTGTCTGGGCTACACAGTGAGTTGAGGGCCACCCTGAACTACAAAATGAGAGCTTGTCTCAAAAAAGAAAAGAGCGAGAGAGAGAGAGAGAAAGACAGAGAGAAGTTAGAAGATTTAAACATAGACATAGGAGAAAATGATGATGATATGCATATTCTTAGGAAAAAAACTCTACTA
Source organism: Thryonomys swinderianus (assembly GCA_004025085.1). Taxonomy (NCBI): domain Eukaryota; kingdom Metazoa; phylum Chordata; class Mammalia; order Rodentia; family Thryonomyidae; genus Thryonomys; species Thryonomys swinderianus. The sequence continues at coordinate 46,934 of PVIC010005989.1, read as the reverse complement.
ACCAAGAATCTCAGAAATTATATTTTATAAAGATTTTAATATTAAGAATAATTCCTTTCTTTATCTCTAACAACTTTAATATTTCAAAAAAATGTTCACTTGAAAAATACAGTTCTAACCCCATGGACCACTAACGGGATTTCTAGAGCATTAGACTCAAATTTACTACTTGCCCGAAATTCCTTGAAGTATTTCTTTTCTGTGCAGTTAATGTAAGAGCAAAGATTCATGGCATTTCAATTTTATTTTTAATATTTGTTTCATTCAGCTCTGAAAAATTTGTAAGTTTCATACAATAGAAATATTTCCTGGCTCTTGGAAATAACCCAGATACGCATCAATTGGAGACTGAATAAAGAAGATGTGTTTTTGAAAATAAAATGGAGTGTTACTCTTCCATAAAGAATGTCAGTTTCATTAATTTATGTGCAGATGTACACACCTTGAGGACACACTAATTAGTGAAATAAATGGATCAGAGATATATAAATACCATATCTTTTCTCTGGTATGAGAACCTGTAGATGTAAATGAGTTCTAGAATGTATGACAGATTAATAGGAAATATTCAAAGGGAATGTGGTAGGGGAAAGCAATGAGGGGAAAGAATAAATGTGATTTAGAAAGAACAAGTACATAGGGGTGGGGATTTGTGGGGTGGGTAGCGATATGGATAAAAATGAGAATTAACTCATGTACAAATTCCCCAATATTGAGTGTGATTGTGAGCTGTATATAAAATGGACCAATAAAGAATTCAATAAAAAAAGAAAAAGAGAAATATTTCCTGGACCAAGGATTTAGCTCAGTGGCACCACACCTGCATTACAAGCACACAGTTGTGAGTTCGATCTCCAGAACAGCAAGAGAGAGAGACAGACAGTCAGACAGAGAGGAAGGAAAAAAAGAAGGAAGAAGGAAGGAAGGAAGGAAGGAAGGAAGGAAGGAAGGAAGGAAGGAAGGAAGGAAGGAAGGAAGGAAG
>PVIC010005989.1:0-45852 GCA_004025085.1 Thryonomys swinderianus | reverse complement strand
ATCAACATTTTATGTTGTCAAATATTTGACAGCAATGTTTGCCTGGGAAAAAATGACAACGTTTAAAAATAAAACAAGCTAACATTTTCATTATTGAACTTTAACATAAATAGTGAGGACCACGAAATAGATAATGTACAGAACTCAAGGTTTTTAATGAGTCCTCATCAGTTAATTTACTGTAAACCTAGATTTCATATAAAAATATAGAGAATTCAAATCAAGCTTCAATAATCCAAAAAACATGAAAGTATTGTCTTAGTGTAGTTTGAGCTGGCTGTGGAAATATCCTGGCAGAAAATTTAGTCAGACTTCCTGAATGTAAATAGGGTTGTCATGGAGCCCACAATTATTAAACATTTGAAAGTTTTTATTTCATATGAAACAAGGGTGTAAATTATCTTTAATTTTTAAGCTTGCAGCAAAATTCAACAAATTTTCTATATCACTCTATATTCTCATAGTTTCTTCTTCCCTTTTATTACCATCTGTACCACCATTGTGCATTTAATATAATCACCAAGCTTTCCTTGATAGACTATTTTTCACTCAAAATCCATACTGTCTATTAGAATTCATTCTTGCTCTGTAATTATGGGGTTTTCAAAAATGCATGATATGTATTATAATTACAGTACTATATAGAATAGACTCACTCTTCTAAAAATATTCTGTGATTGCATTATTCTGCCTTTTCTTCCATCTAAATTCTATGGGTTCCTGAGATTTTATTATTTTGTTTCTTTCTTTTCCAAAATGTCATGTTCCTGAAATCATGTATTATTTAGCCTTTTCAAACTGGCTTTTTTTTTTTAACTTAAGTGGCATACAATTTAGGTTCTTGGAATCTTTTGGGGCTTTATAGTTCATTTCTCTTTGCCACTGAACTATATTCCATTTTCTAGATATCCCAAATTTTATTCATCCTTTAATCCAGTAAGGGATATGCTTGTTGCTTCCAAGTTGGGTAATTATGAATGAAGTTGCTACAAACATGAGTCTTTGTATCAATGTAAAAGTTTTTACTTTATTTGGAAAAGTACTAAGAAAAGTATTTGCCAGATCATACTGTAAGAACATGCTTAGTCCTGAAAGGTTCTTTCACATTGTTTTCTGAAATAGTTGGACCAGTTGAAATTCATATCAGCAATCAATTAGACCTCCTGTTGCTTAGCTTCCAATCTCAATATCCTTTAGGGTCACTATTTTGAATTTTGGTCATTAAAATGGGTGTTTAGTAGGGTAATCTTATTTTCCCCTCCCTGAAAGATAAAGATGGAAAGATTTTTTCATTTGCTCCCTTGCCATATATTTATATTCTTTAAGGAAATGCCTGTCCAGGTCTTTTTTATTTTATTTTTTTTAATTTTTTTAAGACAGGGTCTCGCTTTGTAGTTCAGGCTGGCCCTGAGCTCACTATGCAGCCCAGGCAAGCCTTGAGCTCAGCAATCCTCATATACACAAAGATCTCTTAGAACTTGAAATTGGAAAATGAACAAGCTCATTACAAATGAGTAAAAGACCTGGGCCGGGCACGTTGGTTTATGCCTGTAATCCCAGCACTCGGGAGGCAGAGACAGGAGGATTGCTGAGTTCAAGGCTTGCCTGAACTACACATAGTGAGCTCAGAGCCAGCCTGAACTACGAAAGCAAGACCCTGTTTCAAACAAAAAAAAAAGTCATTACCATGACAGAGTTTAATGTTGCTATAAAAATTTACATATCAGTTTGTTTGTTTGTTTGTTTTTTGGTGTTACCAAGTATTGAACTTGGGCCCTTTTATTTCCAAGGTAGGTGTAGTACCACTTGAGCTAAATCCCAGGTTCTTTATAGATTATTTTAAAAATAAATCTATTAGATTTATCAACATCTACTGATCAGTCAAGCTGGTTGTGTGGAGTAAATACAGATATTATACTACATTTCTTAGGGTTTATAATTCTGGGTATGTATTTTTGCATTCTATGCTACCATAAAATTTATCGATTTAAACACATTTTTAAATAAGATGTGGAATGTTATCTCATGCACAGGGCCCTGGATTCAGTCTCTACTGCCTAAACAACAACAACACATAGCTCGGGGAACAATGTTTAAAAAGTTCTCTTTGAAGAAAAGACACAGATTTGAAACACGGCTAATGTGTTAACCCTGAGAAGAGTATTCCATCTCAAACATAATACCACCTTTGCTGGGCATGGTGGCTCATGCCTGTAATCCCAGCACTTGGGAGGCAGAGGTAGGAGGATTGCTGAGTTCAAGGCTTGCCTGGGCTACATAGTGATCTCAGGACCAGCCTGAACTACCAAGTGAGACCTTGTCTCAAAAAAAAAAAAAAAATAATAATAATAATAATAATAATGCCACCTTCAAAGCTTTAAGTTCCAATAATCAAAATAATGAGGATATTGATAGAGATAGGGTGAGAGTTTAACATAGTGAGTGAAGGGAAATCTAATGGGATGGGATATATACAATGTACATATTTCATACGTCTTGGTGGGTATTGCATGCACCCTACATTTTACTCTGTAATAATGAAAAAATACAAAAAATACGAAGAGGAAAAATGTGATGGTAATAAAAAAGGGAAACAAAGCTTATGTATTTAGGGGGTGGGGGTTTGTGGGGTGGGTAGGGGAATCGGAAAAAAAATGAGAATTAAATTGTGTCATACACTAGTACAAATTCCCAATACTGAGTGTGCTCATGATGTATATATACAATGTACCAATGAAGATTAATTTTTTAAGTATTAAAAGGAAAAATGCCAAAATAATTCAGGTTTTGTTGTGACATGAAATCAAAATATCCAGTGGAATATTTCTTGTTTGACTTCAACATCTTAGTCTAATTTTATAATGTGTCAAAGTAAATTACTCTGCTAATTTTACAGAACACAATTACTTTATTCCAAATAAATTTTAAACCAATTAAAATATTTTTTATTTCAAACAATTGTAAGTGAACGTGTAATTTAAGCAGATATCTTTATTTTTATTTATAATAGAGCTGAATTTTTGATCTTTTAGCTGTTATTTCAGAAATGATTTTGTAGCTTCCCACCTGGTTTCCTAAAGAGGGCTGTTTGCACCTGATCTTATCTGGGTCTACCTCAGAGACAGGAGACAGTCTTGGCCCCACAGTGATTGTTGTGAATACTGGGCAATATCTCAAAATCTGTATGAGACAAGCACTTTGAGCTTTCTATAACCACAGAAAATTCTCTATCTGCAGGAATTAGCCTAATTCTTATTTATGACACTTTTGCAATTCCATCTGTGTAATTATTTGAACAGTACTTTGAACAAGAAGAACACAGGTTATGTTGCAGGTTATTTTAGTTATACTGTCTGGATCTTAAGTACTGTCACATGAACTTGAACTCCTGAGTTGTGCCTTGAGATCATTTTAGCTACCTCTTCCAGGTGCCTCACCAATTCCTAGACAACCTTTCCTTGATTTCTGGCATTTCCTTTCCAGCCAAACATTTCTTGTTAAATCAAAAACAAGTGAACTTGCTGGGCATGGTGGCTCACACCTGTAATCCCAGCACTTGGGAGGCAGAGACAGGAGGATTGCTGAGTTCGAGGCTTGCCTGGACTACATAATGAGCTCAGGGCCAGCCTGAACTACAAAGCAAGACCCTGTCTCAAAAAAAACAAAACAAACAAACAAACAAAAAAAGCAAGTGAACTATTTCTTTTAGACTACTGTTTGTAAGCTCAAAAAGTCTTTGCTATATAATGTACAGGTGTATATTTCATTTCATAGTTCAGTGATTGTAGTATTTCTATTTATATTAATGAGCTGTCCATCACTAAATCTTTGGGTAATTTATATAATCACTGCAATGCTTAACTGGAATATGGAAATAGTATATTTCATATTAAAGTGCAATACAAAAATTTGTATGAAATATGTTTAAGGAAATTTTGTATAAATATGATCTGTGATCATTATCAGTTTGTGTTGAATATTTCAAAATGAGAAATATAGTTTAATACATTTTTAATTCTTTAAAATTGATTTATTTACTTAATCTCCTAAAATTTATTCTATAACATTTTTTGATATGACTGTTATAACTAGCCTAGAAAAGAACCACATTATTTTTCAAAATGATATTTTAAAGTAAATTATCAGAAATGTCTTCTAGGGAACAAATAGAAAGTATACATAGAAGTTAAAACAAATAGAAAGTTTACATAGAAGTTACATATTTGAATATGCATTAGATGTGATTTTTAAGCCATACTTTAATTAAATGCAGTCTTGGAGATTACTGTCCCCATGCAATATTAAAAGACATTTAAGAGAGTATTTCAACATTGGACATACTTATAGTTTTATTAGATTTTTTAAAATAAAATAATTGTACTGTCTTTCTGAAGTCTTTTTAAACTGGAAATAATCTTTTGTTCTGTGATTTGTATCCTGTTCTGTTGTAGCAAGGTGGAAAAGCTCCACGTTAAAGCCACATGTTACAGCTCAGTGTCACAGTCAAGTGCCAAAGCTCTGGGGCACAGCTGAGTGTTGCAGCTCTGTGTTGCAGCTCTCAAAATTTGAAAAGAAACCTAAGGTGACTTAAAGAAGTGGAGTTTAACCTTTTGTTATGCTGGAAGGCTCAGTGGAATTCATAATCTGAAGTCTGAGTGCTTGACTAGAGACAGGAACCTCCTTATCTAAGGTGTATGGGGTAGATGAGCACACTGCTGGAGGAGTCTTGTGGAGTCACAGAACATCCTTGAAGAGGCAAACAGAACATTCCTGAGTGATCAGGAAGTCGTTACAAAGCATTTTGATACATTGGGCAAGGGCATCTGTCCACCAGCACAAACCATTACATTTCTGGAATGAAATATTATGTGGAAAAACAAATAAACAAAAAACATGGAGACAAGACAAGGGCCTGTTTTATTGTATAGAACTGTTGTATCAGTTCCATTTTCCTGGTGTTGTAAGTTCCCTTCTGAAGTAGCAAAATGAATGTGGTATTCCAAAATATATTTTCAAACACTCTCTCCCCATGACTTTAAAGGCAATGGCTCATTCAGAATTTCCCTCAAATGCCTTGTTCCATGTGTCTTTTTTATTTATTTATTTTTTTTTGAGACAGGGTCTTGCTTTGTAGTTCAGGCTGGCTCTGAGCTCACTATGTAGCCCAGGCAAGCCTTGAACTCAGCAATCCACCTGTCTCTGCCTCCCGAGGGCTGGGATTACAGGCGTGAGCCACCACGCCCGGCACTGCCTTGTGTCTTTGATCATTGTGCTTTCTCAACCAAAATTGTATATCACATTCCCTCTTATATATATAAATTATATGAATGAGTTCACCTCATGTAATTTATATATATAAATTATATGAATGAGTTCAACTATTATGTCCTCTTTTCAAAATTCCCAATACTCATAATCAGAAGATATTCTCATTAACTGTACTTTCAATAATAGTAGGTTAACATTCTTTTATAGTATTTACTGGTTTCTGAGATTTCATGTAAAGTGTATTTTATAAATTTTCTCAGTTTACCTTAATAATGTAACTGAGGTTAATACTACTTTAGAAATATTCCTTTTCATTTTGTTTTGTGTAAAAATTATAATGAAAAGAACATAAATAATTTACAGGTATTACACACTAAAGCCCATATGAGAATCTAGAAACTAAACTTTGAATGGTGCTCATATGCTTATACTTATTGAATTTTCTATTTTGAACATTAATGACTCATTAGCCTTCCTCAGTACATTTTAAACTTCTAGAATCTGTATATCTGAGCATATCTTGATTTGTAAGTTTTACAAAATAAATATTTGAGAAGTATTAACAATTATTTTAAAATCCTTGTTTCATTTTTATTCTAGAATTAACATTTTTGGAAATATTAACTCTTTTTTCTCTGTTATCAGTACATTAAATCTGTGTTATTCTATGAGTAACAAGGTAAAAGGCAATGCTATAACTCTATTTACCAAGTTGCCTGTGACTACAATATCCATTATAAGCAGGCAAATGATTTGAATAGTATTTCAAATTAAATAAATACAAAAAATCTGACATACCATAAGAAAAAACAAATTTGCTTTTTAAATGTTTTTGCCATATAAAAATATAGTGCAATTTGTTGCCAAATAGCCTCTTACAAAGTTTATATTTTAAAATAAAGAACATTTTGAAATGTCTGAGAAAAAAGAAATGAAAAATATAAAAACTAGTGATAACTTCACTTACTGAAAAATTAATATTTTACTATTTTATAAAATTAACACAACAAACTATTTTATTGAAATAGATACCAATAATATAAAAATAAGCCACTAAATGAGAAATATATTTTTCAGTATATTTTTATCTTTACTGACAAAATTAAGAGAGTTGTAAATAATCTCTTCCCTGACTTAGATCATCTGTACTAATTTCTTAAATGCTACAAATCTAATCATCTTGGAAATCAAATATATAGTCTCTGCTTACATGAAATTTATTGTTAAATACAACTAAAAAACTACATCTGTAACTCAATCTCATCCACATTTTTAACATCTTTTCTCTCCAACCATCCATCCTTTATATCGCAATTTACCTAGAAATGAGTCAGAACCATTTATGTTGCAAAATCTTCAATATTTGGAATAAATTTTCATTTGATTATTTTACAAATTTGAATTCTGACTTTTACAATATCTTTCACAAATTTGATTTTTTTTTCTGATCCTGCAATCTATGTTGGGATTCTATTGATAACATATAAATGAATGTTCTGTGTTGTTTCAGTAGAGCATGAGGTTAGTGTGTAGGACATTTATCAGAGAACGCTCTCAGGCTCTGTACCTGAAAAGGAGAGTGAGGGAAAACTGAGAAAGGAAATTAAGTTATGAGTCAGACTGAACAAAGGGCTCAACCAGTGTCATAAGTGAGGTGGTTTTGCAGGCTTCCTAAGTTGGTTCAAGATCTAGGCCTGGATCATCCAAGGCAGCTTCAAGAGGTCATTTCTTCGGTTTATGAACTAAAAGACTCTGGATGAAAAGGACCAAATAAGCTATTCTTTAAAATATCAGGATGATCTGCCTATCTTCAGAGTGTGTTGTGATAAAAGATACCAGAAACAACCTAGCCTTGGATCAAACCTGCAGATCTATGCTACTACTTGCTTCCAGTGAAAGTATACTGATTCTGATCTTTCTTTGAGATGGTAGAATAGAATGCATGCATTAGATCAATAGTCACCTACTTCATACCTATAGCCATCTTAATATTTTCTCATTGGAGTTCCTAGTTTTTGCTAGTTTATTATGTCTTCAGAACCTGTTGGCCTTTTTAGTATAGTCTGATGAACTAAATAGAGATGAAATAACATATACCACGACTTTTATATGCTATCAGTACCACCAACCTCCCCTCCACCCACAAACCCAGAACCTTGCATGCTAACGAGGCAAGCTCTTTACCACTGAACTTCTTTCTCAGTCCTCTAGATTTTAAAGGTTGATAAAATTTTCTTTCCCCAAGTGTATACACCAAGAATTGTGACATTTGTTGAGTTTCTTATCATGGCTATAAGTAGGAACATTTCATTATCTTTTTCTAAATATTAATTGTTCCTTCCAAAAAGTTCTCTAAACTCCTTGCTTTCACAATTAGCATTCCCTCCTTTGTTCTTCACATCTGATAGATTCTACCATTACTATATTTTCTTTCAGGAGTCCATTGTGACAGTTCACTACAAGCAAAAATGTAAATGACAGCAATGGTAATTTTTTAAGTCTTTTCCCAAATAAGTCAGTCAGATTTGGGAGGGACAGAATGAAAATTTAGGGAAAACCATTAGCTTAGAATATGGAAGTTGAAATAGTGTCAAATTGCATTCAAGGATAGTGTTAGTGGGAACCACATCATTAATACATTCCATGTGCTTTAAATTTCAGTCTTCCTGACTCTTCTCATTTTATGAAATTAAAATATATTGCTCTACTTCCCACAGAAATATTAAAAGAACCTATTTCATATTTTAAAAGATGGTTTGAAATCAAAGTGTAACTATTAATCTAAATGAAAATATTCACTGGAGGCAGGGGTATAAGTTATAGAGTGCTTACCTTACATGTGTAAGGCCCTGGGTTCCAGCCTCAGTGCCACATATTAAATGAAAAGAAATAAATTATGATAATATAGGAGAGTACATGTCCTAAAACTTCTTCTTTCATTGTAGGAGGTTAACAAGCAAGATCCAAAACTTCTTTTTTTTTTTAAAGTGTGATATAAGCATTTTTTCAGACTATGGAGGGGGAAAAATGACATAAAAGTAGCTGAGGTGTTTGAATGATGTTACTGCAGAACAGCATGAGGAAATGAAAGTGGTGGGACAGAGAGCTACAGATTTTCATTATCAACTTTAAATGTAATTTTTCTTTTTAAATGATGACAACAAAACTTAGTAGAAATCTATAAAATAAGATTTAATGCCCCTCATAATTTAGAATTTTACAATTAAGTTTCAAATATAAACAAAATATACCAAGAGTTAAACATCTAGATTAACAATATTTGCACCAAAGTATTACACAATGTTTAAACCAAATCCAGTCATCCGTTTTAATTACTGTGACAAAATGTCAGTACCAAAATTATATGGCAGAACTATATAATAAATTTCAAATATGAGACCCATCCTTTCGATCAGCTTCCAACTCTATGATTATTTGGTAATGTGCTATTAATTCTCCCCCAAAAGACCAGTGTTAGACTCTTTATCTGTATAATCAAATTACAATATAAAATATGCCTAACATTTCTAAGATTTTAAAGTCAATTTTGAACACTAATGAAATACTCCACTTTATTTTGTAAAGATTTTATTTAAAAAGTTCAGTGAAACAGAAAGATATCACAGTTTAGAAATATTTTAATCTTACTATAATTTAACATTTAAAAAATCAACAATGAAATTTATAAAAATAGTTTTATATTTATAGTGAACTGTTATTCATAATAAATTATTCATTTTTACTACCAGAAAACATTATGTATTATATAAAAGCAATACCTTTCTTACCACTATCTTTAAAATATGCTGAAAAGATCAGCTCCACATTGTCCAGCTTTGTTGGCAGTTTGGTATATAAAAATATTATATTACAAGTTCTCTGACCATAGTTATAAAACAGTCATTAATAATAATGCTTATAAAGTGTTTAGTAAATATTTGTGGATAAATTAAAAGACTCACTGAAAATAAATTTTGTTTTCACATTTTTAAAAGCATTTGACAGGGTTTGTGCTCTCTCAAATTCCTATGTGGAAACCAGTGTGACAATACACAGAGGTGAGGACACTGGGAAGGGACTAGGTCATGAGGGTCAAGCAGTCAAGAATGAGTTTAGCTCCCCTCTGAGAGGCCCACAGAGCTGCCTGCTCCTTCCACCAGTGAGGACTCTCTAGAAAAGGCTACAAGCCTAACTCCAAATCTGCCAGTGCCTTCATTTTAAGCATCTCACTGTTGAGAACTGTGAGAAATACAGTTTTCATTTACAAGCTTCACAGTCTACAGTATTTTGTTACAGCAGCCTGAATTGAATGGACTAAATATTTTTAAATAAGTTCTTAGAAAACAATCTCAAAAAGTAAACAGAAACCTACAAAAGATATATGTATTTATAAAATTGGAAACATTCCTAGTCACGAACTAGTTACTACAGTAAATTTTCAAAAAATAAGTTAAGAAACTCTCTCACTGAACCCTGTTTCTCCCTCTCTTCTCCCCCCCCCCCAACTCAGTGGTACATTTTGTAGCATGGCATCCCGAGGGTACCAACTCATGAAGGATTCTATTCAAGTGATTCTATTCAAGCACTGGTAGCTCTTGCATACATCATTATTCCAAAAGCCAATAGATTAGTGAATATCAATATCAATTTCTATTTGTAGGGTAACTGGCAGTTATCATATCACAATCCTAGAAATCCTGGAGAACCCTGAAAAAAAGCATTTATTTCAATATATCACAGCTTGGGATGCCCTTTTTAATTCGTGTCATTGATAATTACTCAATTTTCAGTGTTCCGTTGGAGCAAGTAGAGAGAGAGCGGCTTTGCCCCATGAGGCAGCCCATGATTACCTGTTTGAAAATAAACTCCACATTTAGGTTATCAACTATGTTAGGGCTGCAGTAAGCTGAACTAAGTCTAGAATGAGACATTCAGTATATTTGTACACTGCTAAAATTCTGATTTTGGTTTTTATTTTCATCTAAATTTATCTGGTGTAATTTTTATTTTTAAGATATGTTCTGGGAGAAGACTGTTAAAGACACAAAAAGGTTTTCTTACATCTTGACAATTTCGAATTCACTACTTACGTGTAAAATACATTACAGGTAACATGATAAGTAGTACCCAGTCATTTTAAAAACTCCACTGTGAGTGAGAAGTTCAAATGTTTCTTTCTATCCACCAAATATATATTCTCATCAATGTCAACCAGAGCTGGATTTGCATGTGACTCTTTTACTCTTTAGACATAAACTTTGTTTGGCTCCTTAAATTTTCAAATTAAAGGTTTCTCTTATGTACAAAAAAGAGATAGTAGTATCTCCCAAATGTGACTTCTGAATTACAGAATGAAATGCAGCACATGTGTGGTAGAGGGCGCACACAGGCTTGCTTCCAAAAGATTACCCTCCAATTTCCCTGAGAGCTGGATGGGGAATGTGCTGATTTCTAGTCAACAGGTGACTTTCTAGATTGTTTCAAGAGAGAGAATTAAATGTCTCTTTTGATTGATCCATGTTTTGGGGTTTTCTTCACTGGAGGTTAGCTTGGATCCTAACTGGTGCAACAAACATGTTTTATTTTAGCATGCATCTTTGAATGCAGTCAGATTTAAAAGAATAGCCAATCATTCTTGGAATCACATTTTATAATTTCTAGAAGTTAAGATAAACATATTTAACTGTGGATCCAAGGCATACTTCAGAGCCACAGACCCCAAAAGTGATTCTCCTTTTGATAAAAAGCATTCTATCCTATGGCCATTGCTTTAGCTTTCTAATATTCAGAACTACAATTTATGAAAACTGAAAGTTGGTCGGTTTTACATTAATTTGGCATTTCTGATCTACTATTCCTAGGCAAAAGGAACATTTAGTTCTTCATCGCATCATAATAAAGTAATTATTTACAGATTTAAATTAATACTATGAAAACAAATGAAAGTAGTACAAAAGATTCAACAGGTTCAGGCTCAGTGCAGGGGCAAGTAGAAATAGCACACTGTACAATTTCAACTCAAATATACAGTAGACACATGTAAAAGCTTTACACCATAGACACACAAATAACACGAGTACACAAACAAGAAGACAGGATACCATCCTATAACAGCACCATGAGGAAACTTCGAGTTTGCCAAACGTACTATCCTGAGATTTTTTCAAGACCAACGATTTTTCACATTTGGACAGCGCCATGTGAAGTAAACATGTTCTCACACTTGCTTTTGTTTGGTAAGGCCCTGGTGTGAAATGACTGAAGCTTGGTTTGCAACTATTTTGTATTGTTCTTGTCCAGAGCCTTGTGGCGGGGAAGGAAGTGGGGTCTCAGGAGTTGCTGAAAATGAAGCAGAGAGTGGTCTGTGATGGAAGCAGCCAACATGTTCAATCACTTCAAAATCTTATACAATGCTAATATACAGAACTATATTTCAGAAAAGTTTTTTAAAAGATCTCCAAATACCATTAAATACCATAAGATCAAGCCAAAAAATCTTCATGGTAACTGTAAAAGTTAAATGCATTTAAAAATTAAAAGCATTTATGAACATTTAATTTTCTAAGAAACCAAGAGATCTGTGAAAAAAATTGCTTGAATATCATTTTTAAATTAGAATACTATCATCATAATGTTAGCAATCAGAAAGCACAAAATTGAAATGCGTTTGCCTTTATATTCTTTTCATATTCTGATATTCTTTTATGTTTTTATACTCATAAGTAACAAAAATTAAAGAGACTTTTTATTTTTTTGAGACAGGGTCTTGCTTTGTAGTTCAGGCTGGCTCTCAGCTCACTATGTAGCCCAGGCAAACCTGGAACTCAGCAATCCTCCTGCCTCTGCCTCCCAAGTACTGTGATTACAGGTGTGAGCCACCATGTCCGGCACTGTGTATGTGGTATTGATGGCTGGTGGACATAAGTCACTACGCCTAACATTGTATGTGGTTACCAGGGACCGGACTCAGGGCCTTGCACTTGCGAGGCAGGCACTGGAACCACTGAGCTAAATCTCTGGTCCAAAGATACTTTTTATAAGTATTTGGAAATGTAGTCAGAAGCAATGAATAGACTTTTATTTATTGCTTCACAATTATTCTAACAAAATAGAGCTAATCTATCCTTTCAGTACAAAGAACAAACAAGTATTTGAGTGGAAAATAGTTGAATCTAAAGATTGAACTAAATATACAGCAATTAAAATTTGAATATTTCATTGTCTAAATAGTATTTCTTTTTACTGTGAATTTTTATTGTATTATAAAACCTGAAGAACTGTTCTATAATTTAAAAAACAAAACACTAAGTTTGATTATTACATACCATATTTGTCATTCTACATATTTAATAGAATGAATAGAGAATGTTTGATCAGACTGTAGTCCTGTAAATCTTGTATTTTTTTCTCAATTTAAAAAACTCTACATAAAAAAGCCAAGTTCATTTCATTTGGTGTTCCTTACTATACTTAGTATATTTGCTAAGTACAGATTAAAAATTGATTAGGAATATTATTTTATTCTTTTTTTTCTTTCAAGTACTGAGGATTGAACTCAGGACCTTACACTTGCAAGGCAGGTGTGGTGCCACTGAGCTACATCTCCTGCAGGAATATTAAACAGTTTAATTTACAAAATAAATATGAATTTGTTTTTTAGGTCACTTCTGGATATTTAAAATAGATTTAAAATGTTAGTGGTCTTCTTTAAGAGAGGAAGAAAATATTCATTAACTTAAAGTTTGTTTGAGTAAATTTAATACATTCCTGGATAAAAATTTTAGGCATTTTTCTTATTTAAATGCTTTAAATGAGTACAAGCAAAAATAAAAGTTTACAGATGATTCTCATAAATATTATGTGAAAAGATGTAAAACAAATAAAAAGTACAGCAATGTCATTCTTAAAATATTAAGATCAACAAATATGCCTCTTTATATACCAGAACACTAAGATTTAAAAAGTGAAGGATTTGACCACCAGCAGAACCATCAAATTCCCTGCCTGGTGAAGGCCTACAGTGTTTAACTTCTTGTTAATATGCTTTAGTCCCCAAGCTTATGAATAACAGATTTCTGAGAAGAGTCCCAGAAACTTTTTTGGCATGCACTGAACTCTCCTCTCTGCTAACATAACATCACTTTGCAACTAATGTTCCCAAATTCACGACCTTTAAATACAGTGAGGAGCACTGATAGCTTGTTCTAGACAGATAGACTGGGCAAAATGTGTTCACATAAATGAAGAAACCAGACGTGACGAAAATGTCAAGCATACTTCAGAGGAAGTAAAATCAGAAAAGTCTTCACAGAAAACATATTTTCAGAGATATCCCAGGATATTGAACGTACAAACAACAAAGTGTTGGAAGCTGATCCGAACTCCCAAACCAGAAAACATCGTCCTGTCACAGAGAGGATGCTCATTGGCTACTACAGGGCATAAAAGAAAGCACCAGCATCATTTGAATTATTCCATAAAATCTCTATGAAACATTCAACAAATTTTTCATGTTTTAAATCACAGTACATTAAATAACAAGTAGCAGCATTTTTAAATGTCTCTATAATTTATACTCTAATGGAAAGCATTGTTAATTTTTTGACATTATCATAAGCAATCATAACTGTTATATTGACTTTTTTAGGATTCTGTTGCACAGTTTTACCTCATATCATCCTTTTGTAGTCAACCACCTCCACAGAAAGCTAGGATGATCTATACAATCTTTTGTGCTTGCAAAACTGATGAAAAAACTTAAATTCTTATATCTTCAGGTTAGGAGGCAAATACATACCCAGGAAAAATAGGTGGCTGAGTCAATATTAGAATCTCCCACAGCAAAGATTATAATCTGTGCAAAGGAAATCCTACCCAAATTTTGCAGTTTCTGGGTAATAACAGATTATTCTCCTCACTTCCACTTCTCCAACAGTTCAGTTTCAGCACTGTTATGCAGAAAAGTCTTGCAGATACTTACAGATTTGGTCTGTATGAACCAGTGTGGACATGGGCCCTAGAAGTATAGTTTGTCCGGTTAGTGGATCTTGAGATAAATGAGGGTGCATTGGATGGTGGAGATGACTTCCATCACTGGAGGCACCTACAGAAAATAGAGAGATGACCACATGAGCAGTGCCCTAAGCAATAGCAAGGATACCTTTGCACAGAGATTTTGACTGGCAGCTTGAATATTGCCTTATTTTCAAAGTGCATTTGATAATTTAAACATGAATTGATACAAGTCCTGTCATATTAAGGATAATGTCAGCTTTCACTATAGCCCAGATAGATTAATGCTGCGTCATAGTGTTGTCTATTAATAACAGGCCTTGTGTGCCATTTCCTGGAATCATTAGACTTCCCGACTGTTGTTTAAACAATTCCAAGAATCGCTGATATCAAGTACATAGCAGTTGGCATCACCCCGACAGACATTCAGAAAAATATCATTAAGAACACATGGAACACCAGAATCCTAAAACAGTGATTCTGCAAAGAATTTAACCTATATCAGAATCAAAATAAATGATTCCCTAACTTCTTCCTGACATTTATTACTGCATCAAAATCCCATTCTTCTGTTCTACTATTCTGTGTCAACTAAATACTTGCTATGCTGTAATTTCTGTAACATTGAGTTTCTAAAGGAATTAGGGAAATAACATAATATACTGCAAAAGGCCCTAAGAGTGGGAAATAGATTTCTTTCTTTTTTTTTTTTATTTTTATTTTTTGAGACAGGGTCTGGCTTTGTAGTTCAGGCTGGCCCTGAGCTCACTATGTAGTCCAGGCAAGCCCTGAACTCAGCAATCCTCCTGCCTCTGCCTCCCGAGTGCTGGGATGACAGGCGTGAGCCACCACACCCGGCACTGTGGTATGTGGTACTGATGGCTGGTGGGCATGAGTCTCCACGCCCAGCATTGTATGTGGTTACTGGAGATCGAACTCGGGACCTTGCGCTTGCGAGGCAGGCGCTGGAACCACTGAGCTAACCCTCCGGCCCAGGAAATAGATTTCTATTCTCTGTATTTGGAGGGCTTTGAAAAATGAAGTAAAAGGGACAGTGTGCAGAAAAGGCAGCGGAGGCTGATGAGAGTTGGATTTGTCTGGGTACCTTTGTCCCTATCCTTTGGGTTTTGCAGATTTTCTAAATGTAACAAACTGAATCCATTATGTCAGAAGACAATGTAAGGAGGGGATAGTCAAGGACTTCAAAACTTGAAACAGATGTGGACAGGGGGAAACCAATGGGGGAATCCGATTTGCACAGACTTAGAGTCAGGCGAACCCAGAACCCGGAAACCCTCACCGCACTCACCGCCCAGCAGCATCTCCTGCAGCAGGTTGTCGATCTTGACCATGCCGAACAGTTTCACGAACTGGATCTGCTCGACCATCTGCCAGGTGATGCTCTGCAGCGTGGGCAGCAGCAGTAGCAGCTCGCCGAAGCGGCCCCGCGAGTCGTACTGGCGGTCATTGATGTAGTCCTCCAGGCTAATCTGCACCTGGAACCGTGTGTTCTTAATCTTCACCGGGTCACTGAGCCCTTTCGCATCTAATCAAACCATAAAAAGGTCACTGAGGAATCAGCTGACTAGAGTAGGAGAGAAAATATCCTGACACGAAGTTCCTAAGGAGATTTTGAAAACAAACCTGGATCAAAAAATACAATTGCCTTCAGACAAGCGTACTCATTGTCATCAATCTGGATTTCTTGAAATGGTCGGACGAGCTCATCGAGAACGCGATTGGCCACTCGGCTGATTTCAACTTCACAGCTGTTTCGGTGAATAATGTAGTTGTTTCCTAAAAGTTAAAGAGGAAAAACAAATCATCCTTTTTCTTGTGTCAAATACTGTTTACATTTTACACATCAGTATTTGAAAGGGTCTGCTCTCAAATGAATAATGTTAGTCCATGATCTATCATCAGTGTTAGGTTAGTAATGAGCAAAAAACTTAATAGCAAAAGGAACAGTAATGATGGTAAGGTGAATGCAAGCTTTTTACTAGCCTTGGCCATAGTGATGATACAAAAGTGCAGCCCAGTCAAAAGCTTATAACTGACAAAGGAGTGTCAAAGTATACGAGTTAGCTTTCCTATCTATAAGTTTCTTATTAGCAAGCACAATATAAATTCTAAAATATCTTTCTCGCTCACAAAAGACTGAAATAGCTATTTCCTGGTGCTTTGGGCCTATGAAAGAGTAAAAACTGTTGACACTTAGAATTAAGAAGCCTAAATGGATGATTTTTAAAAATTAGTACATATGTTCTCATGACTTGTCACAGTAGACCATGTATTTCTTGCTTTTCTTCCTGGGTTTCCTGATCTACAGGTGGGACAGTCATTTCATAGTGCTGAGTGCCAGGGTGCTGGGAAACTGAATGGAGAGCTGGACTGTGCAATTCCTCAGATCTTTCTAACTTAAATATTGTCTATTATAGGATAAATAATGATAGCCCATAAAATATAACTAAACTATCATTTTCTGGTTTTAAAACAAACACAAAGTTTCCTAATTGTACCACTCCAGGCAAAGACAAATGTTTTAGTTCAGATTGTGAATCCCCAAAGTCAAAATGTGAAAACATTGGTCTCAGATTGTAACATTTTTAGGAAGTGATGGAACTATTAGAAGGAAGAGCTTCATGGAGAGAAGTTGAGTCACTTGGGGTTTTCCTTGAAGTTGCCATCAGTGTGAACTCTGGTCCCTTCTCTCTGTCTCTGTCTTTCTGTCTCTCACACACACACCACTAGGTGAATAGGCCTCGGCCTACACTCTTGCCCCATGGTGTACTACACCACTGGCCAGCATAAAGCAACAGGGCTAAGCTCTCTGATGCCACAAGCCATGGGCCTTTCTTTCCTTCACACTAATAGTCCAGATATTTTTGTCAAAATCATCAAAAGTTGATTAACAAGAATCTTCAGGCCCACAACGTGTCTAAACATATTCATTCAATGTAGCCTTACTGTTTTTTTCCACATGTATATTGATGGATGTTGGATAAAAAATATTTTATTTAATGAAAGCATACAACATGATACTTGCATATACATCCACATTGGGAAGTGATCATCACATTCAAGCTAATTAACATAGGATCATTTCACACCGGACTTTATTTTGAGCCTAATTCTTTCTTAGAAAAAGCTAGCTTACCTAGTTATTCAAGGTGAAATAGTTCAGAACAATACAGCAGACACTTTATTTTCTAGGATATGCCATGTTCAGATCCATACTGAGAGCAAACAGCATTGGAGGTATTTAGTGGAAATGCTAAAGAAGGATTTAATAGATTTGAAGGCATAGTCTGGCAGCCACACCACGTGGTTGAGAATCCTGGCTCTCTCCTCTCCTAGTTTTGCACCCATAGCTAAACTCATCTGCTTGCATTTCTCCACTGGAAAATGTACTGCACAAAGGAGGTCTTCATTCAGCGGTTAATAGAGAGAATATCTGTGTGCAGGTAAAGCACTTATAGCACAGCTTGTGTGTCATAAGCCCCCCTCCCCGAAAGTACGAGATGCTGTTTTATTGTGTTGCATTTCTTGAAATTTGGAGGTGAACTATTCTATCACACAAAAATACGAAATCATTTTGCATAAGCCAGCAAGAAGGAAAACTTAATAGCATTAGAAAAATCGTAACCCTCAAACTCCAACCTCATGAGTTAGGTGAGGATGGAACTGACTGGAATAATTAACCGGTGAAGAGCAAAGCTTTTGTTTTGTATTTTTCTTCCTCTCCAGGTACTGTCATAGTTTCTCCTTCTTCTAGCACTTGTCTCTATCGCAGTTATTCAAATATTGCCATCATTTTATTTTACCTGATTATGTCATAGTATATTATGGACAATGGAATTATAGGGAATAAACGTATTCTTTAAGAAGTAATTTATTATGAAAAAACTCAAAAACATGTTTGGACCCCAGAGGTGGTCGTTTAAATCACTAATTTCTCAACTGGTAAGATTTAAGCACATTTCAATATGTTTATGGAACAACATCTGTTTTCATTTTTAAAATTTGATGCTCTCCAGTCATCTCATGCACTGAGAACTTACAAGCAAGCAAGGGAAGGGAAATCAGGGCTGGGGGAGAATGGAATCAATTAAATCAGGTCTGTGAAGGGACACTGCTATAAATGCTTGGTACCTTCAGAATATAGAATTTATATTCTATGTTAAGAATAAAATATGCATATTTTCTTCTTAAATGAAAAGAAGGCTTACCCAAAAGCAAAATATCTTTATACATCATGGACCTCTTTGTAGCTCCAAGCAGTAAATGTTCTCCTGCATGTGCTCGTAACAGGGCCACCTTAATGAAAAAAATCAAGTTTAGTAACTAATTATAAAATACAATGCTTAAAAGGCAGCATACTATGAGTCTGATTAACTTACGATGTTCTTTAAACCTGAGACAAGTTTGTTATTGTTTTCTGCTAATATTCATAGATACTTGACACTATAAGCCTTCTAGCTTTGTTTTAGTTTGCCTACAATTTATTTATCAAAATTTCTAAACACACCTAACGTCAGTGGAATAGCAACAGAAAAAAAGCAGAGCAGCTAACTCTACCAATGATGAAGAAATCAGTGTCAAACAGACTTCAAATCCCAGCCTGGCCACTTACTACGTATGTAATCTTGGTTAAATTGACCCATGTGTTTGGGACTCAATTGACTTCATCTGTAAAATGGGGGTGATAAATAAAATAATCTCTAGGCTTACACATGTGGACTAAAGAAGCTTAATTATACAAAAATAAATAAATAAATAAATAAATAAATAAATAAATAAATAAATAAATAATAAATAAATAAATAAATAAATAAATAAATAAAGGTAAAGTAAGAACTTGCAGTGAGAAAAGGATAAATGTCTGGGTCCTGCCACTTCCAGGTGGAGCCTCTGACTCTGTGTAGAGCTCTTCCCCTCATCTTCACTTACACACCCAGTTGCATTCTGAGCATAATCATTAGGAAGCAAAGGAAGGATTTCAAATGCAAGTCATACCAGAGCAATGCTTCCCCTGGAGGTCTTCCTGTACTTGGAAATAGGGACCCTCATCCAAAGTGCTTATTTACATTCAAACAGGAGTCTATCTTGACTCCGTCTGTTGCAAATCCTTGTGCTACTTTTCATAAAGTAAGCGAAGTGGGTCCACTTCCATTCCTTTGTCCCTTCTGTTCCACCTGCTGACCCCAGTGCAAGCCTGTGTCAGTATTGAGCTGGGCCACCCCCTACAATCCAATATGTATTCCTAGGTTCTGAGTGTTCCATTCTAAATCATTCTTCTCAGAACTTCAAAGTTGATATTTGCAAAACAATAATCATTCAAATCACCCTCTGCTGAAAACTCTCCAGTGGCTTCTTATTATCCATGGAATAAAACCCAGAGTCCCAGTCTCCCAGATGGTAGGAGGAGTGGGGTGGTGCAAGGCTTTGTCTCCGGTGCCCACGCCCAGGCCTCTGCTTTATCTAGGGGCACTCCTAGCTCACCTTGCTCTGGCCTGACTCAGAACCTTGAACATGCTGTTTTTGTACCCAGAAGGCCCACTCTTCTGCTCTTGGAGTGCTGGCCCCTGGACATTTGGCCTCAGCAAGTATCTTCTCCATTTCTCACAGTAAAAAGTCTCTCCATGGCTCCCCCACTTACTTCACAACTTGTCCTACTCCATGGTACTGTATTTTATAAATCTTCCCCCACCTAGATTTAACTTCCACTTTACATATTTTTTATTATCTGTTTCTCCCTCGTAGGACACGACTTTATGAGCTAGTGAAGCAATCTGTATTTTTACTGCAGAATATCCACAGTCCCTAAAATTGGACAGTAGTCTCCTAATACAAGCTCATTTGATGGCTTTATCTGTATAGAGGTCAGCTTTAGAAACTAAAATGGAAATACACCTACACCTCAGAGTTCTTGAGAGATTAAGTAAAATAACGCAACTGAAAATGCATTTGAGGCCTAATTTCTCAGTGCCTTCCCCATAATAAATATGCATTGCTTCATGGCTAGTAATATGATACTTTTTTTTTTTTTGTGGTACCAGGTATTGAACTCAGGCCCTTGTGCTTCCAAAGTAGGTGCGGTACCACTTGAGCTAAATCCCTGGCCCAGTAATGTGATACTTTTAATATTAAGTATCAGCAAATGAGAATACTTTTGACTAGTTATTAGATTTCAGTTTCCTAGTATTTCAAATGTCTTTAGACATAAGTCAGCAACTTTTAAGGAAGAATGATAATAAAAATATAAAGCTGATAAATAACACAACCCTACTTATATTGCTTGGTAGAGATGGTAGGTTTTAGCAGCTTAGCATTATTCACTCTGGCATAACCTCTGGGCCAAGCAATCTTTATGATATGTCAATAACCATGATTCATTCCAGGAAGGCAATTATAGAACATTTTTACATGACTTCAGATTCACAGATTTTTCCCTGTCACCAGGTGAAATGTTTTCTTAGAAATATAATTGTTAACATTAGAGGATGATATTTTTTTGGTTGTGTAAACTGAAAATATTTTTCTCTCTTTGATTTTCACATGCTCATACCCTTTCCTATTTTTTTAAAATATTTATTTGCCTTTGTGTAACACCAGTGAAGAGCACTGGTCTGAGAGAACAAAAATATACACTAGGAATAATATTTATCTTTGCTTATTCTTTTGGTATGAGAGAAATGGAAATATTCCAATTATTTTCAATTACAAAAATTTTACATGATGGTAAAAAGAGTTCAAGATTAATCTGAAACAAATAATCAAATCTTCATGGTTTAATTTGGAAATTCAAGTTCTCAATTATTAATTAAAATATTTTAATAAACATATGAGAAACATAAAACTGTATGTGTTAGGAGAGAATGGTTATATCTATATTCTGTTTGTCCATAGATTTCTAATCATGATTCTATAGGAAATTTTGCCAATCCAAACTTTTTATACAATAAATTATATTTTTAAAACTGACCGCATGACATAATCTTATATGTTAATTGTATAAAGTGATCACAGTGACAGCAGCGCATCCTGTTTGGGTTTTGTGTAAGAACAGCCAGGTATTTCTGAAGAGCTTTGCAGGGTCCATTCAGAAATCCTAGATACGACAGCACAGTATTTACTTCCCAGATGTTTATTCTTCCAATACTCTGTCCCCTGATGGTAGTTATTTGCAATCTGTCTTTCTGTTCACATAACCTTCCACAAAGAAAGAACAGTGTCTTGGTCAACTCTTATCCAATCAACAACTTTGCTGGAGCCCTGATACACAAATCAAGCAGTAGTGCCTCTTGACAGAACAAGAAGGTATTAAAATGATAAGAAAACTTAATCCCTTTCTCACAAGATAAGGCATCCCTAGACTGATACAGTCCATACATTACAGATACGACTGAAAGAACACAAAAACTTAGCAAAATTGAGAAAACATTTTGAAAGTGGTCACAGTGTCTTTAACTTATACCTGATCATCCAGTGGTAACTCACAGAAGGCTGGAATGTATTTAGCCCATTCCACCAGAACCAAGAGCTGCTGTTTCATAGATTCACAGACATCACTGATACTTGCAATTTTCTTAACATTTATGTCAGTGCTTACTGTGGAACTTGAGACTGAGATCTATTAGAAAAATATTAGATTAATTCATTATTTTAAATAACATACTGCCAATGCCCCCTATTTTTTCTATTATTGTGCTAAGTAAACTCTATTGAAGCAGACACCATCACTGCCACACTATGTTGAAATACACTAAACAATTTTTGTTTGTTGTTTGTTTTGCTTTTGCAATCTAGAGATTGAGTCTAGAATCTCATGCACACTAGGCAAGTGTTCTCTTTCTGAACTAGACCCTCAGGCCATTTTAGACAGTTTTAGTTTAAGAACTAAAATACCTATCCCTTTACAAGATAAACTGAAAACTTTCAGTACATAGTACCAAGATCCAGTAGCTGTATCTTATTTTAAAAGTCACATGTATAAAAGAAGTTACCACAATTTGGGAGATAATTACAATTCAAAATATCACATAAAAAGATAAGTAGTATCCACATGAAATATGCTTCCTGATCTTATTTTTAATGAAGAAACTATATTTACACAGGGCACAATGGTACATTTATGAAATCCCAGCAATTTAAAATGCTGAGGCAGGAAAATCAATGGTCTGAGGCCAGATTAGACAATTTAATGAGGCCCCATCTGAAAAAAGTAAAAAAAGTGTTGGAATATAGCTTGAACTCATGGGAGGCCATGAGTGAGAAAAAGATATTGGTATTTCTTTTAAGGTATTTTATTTTAATTTGTCAGTTTTAGGGAGAAATCATTTATACAGTGCATATAGTCTACCAAAATAAGGTGAAAAAATTTAGAAGTCAGAACTGCTTATGCTCCCAGAGTAAAATAAAATTAAGATGTGAACCCTTGATTTAGCAGTGTTAAAGATATTATACATTTGACACTGTGTATGATATTGAACTCAATAAAAATGTGGTGGTGTTTTTAAAAGTAGTGAAAAATACTCTTTAAAAGTTTTATTTAAAATTTTTGTGAAGTTAATTTTTGAACATGTTGTGTGTATGTGTGTCTTTATGTGCACCCAGATATTTCCTCATAGATTTTCTTTAAGCCACTTGCTAAATGCTTTATTGGACTATCAAGTCAAAATGATAATGGGGATATTAACCTCATCATATTACCCTGATATAATCAAAAAGGAAAGTAGTCTCACGATCTCTTTATAGAACCTGATTACTTACCTATTTCATAATTTTCTTTGTAATGGAAAATATATTTAATACTGTAATAAGAATGATGCTAAAGTAAATTATGGATTCCTTAAGTGATTTATTTTTATCTGTGCAACTGAAGACTTTGAACTTTAAAACTGTTATTCCAGAAATGTAAAAAAATAAAATTGTATTTCACTGTATTTTCTAAATTTCTTCATTTACATATCTGTTTGGAAACCAGGTGCTAAGTTGACTTCTGGAGTCCGGAAATCTTTTTGAAAAAAAGTTATTCTGATGACAATTCTCAACCAAGCTCCCCAAACGTTGTAGCAGCTAATTTTACAGACTGAACCAATAAAATGAAACATTTTCCGGACCAGACCACTGTCTTACAACTCTTTTACAAACAATTTTAAACTAAAGTTTATTTCATTTTTTTATTTAAAA
The DNA here is from genome assembly GCA_004025085.1 of Thryonomys swinderianus. Lineage (NCBI taxonomy): Eukaryota > Metazoa > Chordata > Mammalia > Rodentia > Thryonomyidae > Thryonomys > Thryonomys swinderianus. The sequence continues at coordinate 22,380 of PVIC010005989.1, read as the reverse complement.
ATGAGATCACACTCAAGAAAAATCACAAGTCAGCAATCTCACTAATATTCTCAAATCAACACTCAACTCATGAGGATCTACTTTACACTCATAATGAGCACTAGTAATGAGCCTATCGAGACTGCTCTCACATTATGAATAACAATATGTGATTCTATTAAAAGAAGCTGGACGCTGGTGTGCATTGGTACCTGGCGAGACCGAATTTCTGCTTGAGCCAGTGTGTTAATGGAAGGGATGTTGCTGCCATCAAACGTGCTTCTTCTGGTGCTTATTCTATCACGTTCATTTTGAACAGCTGAGGGTGAAACCACAGTGTTTGCTGGTTAGATCTCTTAAATGTATAGCACGATCTGCAGTTTGATAACTAGGGAAGAGTGCTGCCTGTGAGATCGATCAGGTCAAAGGCAACAGCATATTTACTGTCAGAAGATATGAGTCATAGATTTTGGAATTCTATTTTCTTTTCCTGTAAAATGCTACCAAAGTGGAAAGTAAATGTTTTTATTTAAAATGGTTTTAAGATTGCAATCTTATGGCCTCTAATAAACATTGTCCTTGGGGCAGTTTATAGACATTAATAAAAACAATGTACCAGTGGGAGTTATCTCCTGAGAAAAACAAAGTTTGAGTATCAACTCTTTGGGAAGCATAAGAAGTTCTTCATACTCTCATCATATAAAAGGTCTCTGAGAAAGCTAGATCTGCTTCCTTATTTCAGAAAGGAAAAAAAGAATAATGTACTTCCCTGAGTACCTTACTCAAAACTACATTTTTAAATAAAAAGAACAGTGAGAAAGGAAATTGTAACATTCATTTTTTAAAATTTTACTGCTATAAAGAATACTAAAGATCCAGATGTCAAGGCCAAATTTCAAAACTTGGGAGATAGAGATTATGTGTGTGTGTGTGTGTGTGTGTGTGTGTGTGTGTGTGTGTGTGTATGATTATCTTCTATTAACAGAGGAGAAGAAAATCAAAACCTGTAGCCCTTAATTTTTTTTCCCCTCTTTTTGGAACCAGGAATCAAACTTGGGCCCCAGGGCTTCCAAGGTAGTTGGGATACCACTTGAGCTAAATCCCCAGCCACCCATAAATTCTTTAGGTTAATGCTCTGCTCTGTTTTACTGGGAAAACAAGGCATTAAGATCTCAATTTTTTTTCTACAATTATCCTCTTTTAAAAGAAATGCACCAAGTTCTATGCTAAAGGCACATATAAGAGACCCAAAAATTACAATTAAGGATCAAGTTCATTAAGGATAGAAAATACTGAGCTTTGGCCTTTAAGAAAGAATAACTAATCTTTAAAGTTGAATGAATAATTAATATTTTATTTTAATATCAGTCCTACTGGTAGAGTAAATTGTTATAGTTATATATTATCTAAACATAAATTGTTATTGATTTTCAGTCTAAACTGACTCAGAAATGCAATAGAGACAAAAAGTAAGATGTTTGTTATGATTTTATAAATTTCATTACATAATCAGTCTTTATAAAAAATTCTAAAAAATACTGTGAACCTTTATAGTATTTTTATTGCTTTCTATTTTGACATAAATCAGTTCATGTTTCTTTTGAATTAATCTCTATGCTAAGCTATTCCTGTGAAGAAGAGAGATGCCCAGGTGTGGTGAGCACAGCTAGACTCTCAGGACTTAAGAGTGTTGAGGCACAAGGATTCCCATGAGTTTGAAGCCAGCTTGACCTACACAGTAAATTTAAGGTCAGCTGAATGATGAACAGCACCTTACCTCAAAAAAAAAAAAAAAAAAAAAAAAAAAGAAAAAGAAAAAATAGCTAATTTCAGAAACACTTTATTTTACTGCTATAGAGTCAGAAAAGAAATACAAGATTATGTTTATTTTTTTTAAAATAAGCTTGTAGAGGTAAAGGTTGATGTTCAAGTAGAAGTGGCTAAAAAATCCTGACAGTTTACTAATCCTTTAAGTATCCAGCCAAGGGTTGGGATATTACAAATGGCATTTTTTTTTTTTTTGAGACAGGGTCTCACTTTGTAGTTCAGGCTGGCCCTCAACTCACTATGTAGCCCAGGCAAGCCACCGCAAACTCAGCAATCCTCCTGTCTCTGCCTCCCGAGTGCTGGGATTACAGGCCTGAGCCACCACGCCCCGGCACTGTGGTATGTGGTATTGATTGCTGGTGGGTGTGAGTCACCACGCCCAGCATTGTATGGGGTTACCGGGATCCAACTCAGGGCCTTGCACTTGCGAGGGAGGCACCGGAACCACTGAGCTAAATCTCCAGCCCCAGAAATGGCATTTTTGAAATAAGAAACTATTCCTTCTTCAGTTTTCTGTACTTAATTTTTTGTTGTTCTCTTTAAAGCCTGGCAATCTGAGAAAGTTAATGGAATTTTTATAATTTTAGAATAAAGAAAGGAGGAAAATAATATTCAATATAGATTTGATACACTTTATACTTCTGTAGTGATTTATTTTTAAAATTTGAGATATAGTCATGAAAATATCCCTTTGTATATGATAAGCACAGTGATGTCACAACTAATAGGCATAAAACCTTGTTGTTACACTTGCCAAAGTCTGAAAACATGTTCAACACTTCTGTGTCTAAACTAACTACTTTTAGAAATAGACCATAATCAGAGTATTCAAGGCATACAAAATGATCTTAACACACACTGACTTTATATGTCTAACCTGTCATCTGAAATCCTACATAAAAATCCTAAGGGAGAGAACTGGCTGGTTTATTATGTTCAGCACCAAAACTTAGAGCCATGTTCAGGAAATGGCAGTGTTCAATGAATTTCTGCTAAGTGGATAAGTGCATTAAAAAGTAAATGCTTAGTTCATGTTCATAAAATGAATAAATATCCTCAGTTGTTATAAGAATAAAAATGTGTTTAAAATACAATTGCAATTTCTATCTATTGACAGAGTTTGCCACTAATCTTTTGAACAGGATATTAGAATATTACTTTTACAATAACTTTGTTGCCAGTAATAGCATAATGGTGGAAAGAATCGTGTCAATAGCCAGAGAGCATAGCTGGAAATCCTTGGGCTAAATTCTTTAACTCAAGAAACTCATTAGCAGATTCCTCACATATAGAGCAAGGAGAACTCACGGAAAGGTAATTGTGATTAATGAGAGTGTGTATGGTTATCATTTTTCATCAATAATGATAATTATCATCATCATCATTACCTTCTTTTTTCATTCCTGCTCGAAAACATTTTCTTAATCGACAGTATCTACATTGATTCCTTTTGTCCTTGTCAACAACACACTGGCGACTGAATCTATAACATCAAATAAAGATATGTTAGTTTATAGAAAAGTACCATTTATCAAAAAGGAAAAAAAAACAAATGAAATGACTTTAAGGTAGCCAAATCTGGCTAAATAGAAAGAATGTGTAAAAACAACTAATTAAGGATTTTTACTCTCAAGATCAGTGTACATCCAAATACAGACACGACTTCTCCTTAGTCTTTATAATAAGGTAAAACTGAATGACTAACCACTTGTTTTGGCCAATGTGCATTATAATTGCTATCATGAGTCACAAAAGGCAAACCTAGTTTTAAAATCTTCCCATATGAATTCCAATTGTTTATTGCTAAATGATTTCAGTGAGCGGAAGTATATGGCAGAACTTCAATTCCCTGCATTTTCAAGCTGTTTTTTTATACATTATTCTATTCATTTAAATGACCTCACACATGGCAGAAATTTACTGTAAATACCAAATTATATATTAAAAGGCCATTGAGAACAACACAGAGCATGTAATTTCTCCATAAAGATACACCACTTTATATGAATTACAATGGCTATAAATTGTACAATAATTATATGTTAGTGAAGATGTGGAAAACATGGAACCCTCCTACACTGCTGGCCAAAAGAAGGATGCTTTTGCTTCAGAATGCAGTGAGTGTGTTCCTCCCAAGTGAAGCCTACCACGTGACTCAGTAATTTCAGACTCACTGTGTCCCCAAGAAACAAAATTTGCCTATGGCAGCATTACATATAGTAGGCAAAAATAAATGATATATAGATAGATGATAGATAGATAGATAATAGGTAGATAGATAGATGATAGATAGATAGATAGATAGATAGATAAAACAGTGAATGAAGAAAACGTGGCATGCCTGTGCCAAGCAATATGACTATTTATCAATAAATAAGAATGAAGGACTTCTACATTCTACAACCTTTGGAAAGGCTCTGGAAAGACTTCTACTCCAAAGGAGGAAAGTCAGACACAAAAACACACAGGTATGATTTCAGTCCTCTGAGATGTCTGGGAGAGGCAGATCTATAACCTGTAGTTAGAGTAAGAGTTGCTCTCATGGCTGAAGAGAGGAGCTGGCGAGTGAGTACTGAGGGTTTTTTCATTCAGTGCTGCAAACGCTCCTCACTGATGACAGGTATGATTGCACAGCCCTAAATAGGCTGAAAAACTGAATTACATACTTTAAAAATCATAATTTGTGGAATTAGGTTTGATTCTGATCTTCAGGTTAATCATTCTCTTTTGATACAACTAGAGGACATTAACACCAGTCTATAATTAAAGGTTTTAGTGCAAATGTCCTCTAGAATTCGCAGCACATATTAATTATATGCTGAAGTGCAACATTTCTTTTAGATTCTTATCCACATGCATTGTTATATGTTAGAAGTTTTTACTTGACTACTAAATAATGAGAATGAAGGAAATATCCTGTGACCCACAAAAGTTTCCTTACCTGAGTGTAGTGGCACATGCTTCTAAGCTCAGCTCTTTGGAAGGCTGAGGAAAAAAGATCTCAAGTTTGAGCTCACCCTGGGAAATTTAGTGAGATTCTATCTTTAAAAAAATAATAATAATCTGAAGGGCTGAAGATAATTCTGAGTCTAGCGGCCCTCTGTTCAATCCCCAGCATCACAAAAATACTAACAAATAAATCTCTCTAAACTAAGTAGCCATCCAACAGTGAATGAGAAATAAAGCCTACTTCAAAAGAGCTGAGCTAAAAGAGAGAGATGCTTTCTGAGCGAGAGAACAAAAATCTCTGTCCATGCTGAATGCAGCAATGTAGAGATTTGGGAAAGGGAAACGATTATCCCCTAAACTTGCACCAATATTGCTGATGTCTAAATGGAAAATCCTAGCATTTTCTTCTTACCAAAACATATGAAAATAAGTTGGCTTGGCAGCAGCATGTGCAATACCAAAGTGGAAGAAGTCAAACTGTACATCTTGCTAGAATATTTATTACATTTCTAGAAGTTTATCTGGAAGCAGTTCTTTCTTACTCTCCCCATACAGGGGGCCTGGAAATCTAGAAAGTTCTTGCACCGTGATTCTCACCTTCTTCCAAGCTGCTGGAATTAGTTGTTTGACTTAATGTCCATTTCACTTTTAATGGAATACATGACTTCGGAAAACATTGTCAAATTTTCATTGTAGCTGTTAATTTTTAAGAGCACTCAATATTTAAGAAAATTTTTGCTGGGTGTGGTGGCTCACACCTGTAATCCCAGCACTCGGGAGGCAGAGACAGGAGGATTGCCGAGTTCGAGGCTTGCCTGGGCTACATAGTGAGCTCAGTGCCAGCCTGAACTACAAAGCGAGACCCTGTCTCAAAAAAAAAAAATTAAAGAAAATTTTAGAGAAAATATTTTGATGAAATATGATGTTTTATAACTGTGGAATTTTTGTATAAAATTCCAAACTCATATTATTTCTTTATTAATTTTTTTAAAAAAATATCTTTATTGGTACATTGTATGTACTTAATTAAGTTTTAAGGTGAAAATTTGCAATTCTTTAAACCTGCATTAAACTTCTTGAAAAAAGTTACTTGAGAAAACTAGGTAGGTTAAGGGAAATTATGTATTAACTTTTATGTCACTCTGAGAAAATAAATGGCACCATGATTCAAAGGAGGTTTTTCTACATCTAAATAGTTCTTAAAATAATATAATAATGCTGGAGTGCTTTTCTTTGATAGAGCAAGTGCACTCTTTCTTGTGTTAAAATCATTCAGATGTGTGCACAGCCTATATTCTACCAATATATCATCTGTTTTTGAATACTGTGGCACCATTCAGGGTAATCCTAAAATTAGGTATGGTGTTCATTAGAAATTTTTAAAGATTATTAGATGTGTGACATAAAATATCTAAATATATGACACATGAAATAGCTAAATATCTTCATACAAAATCTTGAAATCCAATGGCCAAAAGATAGTGCATGAGACTTACATTTTAAAATGTAGAACTCAAAAGGGAAATTTATTTACAGAAAACAAGCTACAAAACCGTCTTCTGCACTTTTAGAATTTTGTTTTAAAAGATCCAGAATGTAGTGACAAGAAAAAGAAAATACAGAAAAGGAACACAGTGAGAAATTTAAATATAGATTTTAAAATGTTTACTGGTATATGAACATGTGATAAAACAATAAAGAGACACAAGGAATATGTCCCAACATTACCCTAGAGAAGAGGGACAAGCACCATGTGGCTGGGGAGGTGTCTCCTGGAGGATTCAACTATATTGGTCTAAACTGGGTGGTAGAGATGTGAAATTCTTATATACTTTTTATAAGTTTAAAATGTATCATAAAAAGAACCACCCATGTGAATGCCTCATGCACAACTATCCACACATCCTTAATTCCAACCTGGAGACTATTCACTGACCTACAGGTATAAGAGAACTCTAAGTCTTCTTCCCTTGCTTCTGGTATGCTATTTTCAAATTTCCCTTAAGATTAACTTTCCTAAAAGGGGTGTTTCACAAACCTGCAGGAGTAAACGTGACTCTTGCGTATGCTGCGTCTGAAGAAGCCTTTGCACCCGTCACAGCTAGATGCCCCGTAGTGCTTTCCTGTGGCTCTGTCTCCGCATATCGCACACAGACAGTTGACACCACTGTCCGTAGTGTTCATACTTGTTGTTTCTGGGGCAGAACTATCTGTTAAAGGATAGAGTTAGAATTAGTGCTGTTTTTATTAAATTGGTCTAGTCAGTACTCATAGGCCTGAAATAGTCCAATCCTTGGCTCCTGGGGACTCCACAAGAGGGCTCTTCTTTTAACTTGTGGCTACTTCCATTCTTCCCATGAAATATTGGGGATGCAGGGCTGAGGATTTAGCTCACTGGCATCACAGCTGCCTTACAACTACAAGCTCCTAGGTCAGTCTGGTCTTGGTTTCAACCCCTGGTACCAAAATAAATAAGTACGGAGGATAGAAGAAGAAAAAGAGAGAGGAGAGAGAGAGAGAGAGAGAGAGAGAGAGAGAGAGAGAGAGAAATTTGGGGACACTATATTGTTCAATCCTCCAACTATTGTTTAAGGGAGGCTCATGAATCTCACAATATTAAACATCATCTCTATGATGGAAAATTTTGAGGTTCTATTTTTGCTCTGATATCTCAGTCTGGCATCAGTCTGAAATGCTTCAGTACTATTAAGTCTCTCCCTGAAGCCAGAGATTTAGCTCAGAGGTTCCTGTGCCTGCCTAGCAAGAGTAAAGTCCCTGGTTCGATCCTGATAATCACATACAATAATATTTGGCTTGGTGAGTCACACCAACCAGAAATCAGTACAACACACCATAATGCTGGGTGTGGTGGCTCACATCTGTAATCCCAGCTCTGGAGAGGCAGAGACAGGAGAATTGCTGAGTTCCAGGCTTGCCTGGGCTACATAGTGAGCTTGGGGCCAGGCTGAACTACAAAGTAAGACCCTGTCTCAAAAAGTACCTGGCCAGATACAACATCCTACACTGGGCTGCAATCCCAGCACTCTGTCAGACTTTGACAACAGAATCACAAATTCTAATCCCACCTGCAGAACTTGGCTAGACTCTACTTCAAAAAATTACAAAGAACAAAATAAAGAAAAAAAAGCAGGAAAAAAAAAGTGTCTCAGTTTAAAAACTCTGGATTTAATCCCCAAGAACACAAACAACTCCACAAAAGTTTTACTTGCAAATCAAGAATCACAAATATAACAAAAACAGATCTTTAAATTTTCTTCTTATAGAATTACTTTTCTTCTGGCCTTCCCTACATCAGCCAATGGTCCCATCTAGCCCCAAGAATCAATAACTGGAGAGTGTTCCTTCATTTCTCCCCATCATCTTTCAAATCTGTTAGTAAACCCAAGTTTAAAATGCATATTTAATAAAAAAAATCTGCTCACTCTCTCCCTATGGCCATCCTTACCCAGCCCGGCAGCATCTTTGGGACACTGCAGGAATGTCCTACCTGGTTTTCCTATGTTCAGTCTTCCGCCTCCCCTGCAGTGTATACGCATTCCCTAGAGCCAGCAAAGTGATCTGTTTTTTTTTTTTTTTTTTGGGGGGGGTCCTAGGGATCAAACTCAGGCCCTTCTGCTTGCAAGGTAGGCACAACACCGCTGAGCTAAATCCCTGGCTCATGCCAAAATGGTCTTGGTGGAAGAAATTCACCAACTTGTCACACTTTTTGGTCAACTCTGCCTTGACCTTTCCTTAGATAATAAGAACAAAGCCAGTAGTTTGCCAGGGCCCATAAATCCCTGTCCTCACTGCATCTGGTACCACCTCCTTCTGTCCTGTTCACTCTGCTCCAGCAATGTTGACTTAAAAAAAAAAAAAAAACTATTCTCATTTTGCAAATTTTATACTTCCCTGGAAGTAAAGTTTTCTCCAAGACTTTCTTTGAGAGAGCTGTCAGATTTCTGTTCAAATTTCATATTTTGTGTGAAATCTTTCCTAAGCATATATCCAAGAGTCAACTCCCATCTGCCCTTCAGGGAGAACCTAGGGCTTTGCTTATTTATTCTTTAAATACCAATGACATTGCCTAAAATTGTATTGTACACTGGTTACTTCCTTTATTACCCATATTCATCTAAATAGTATAAACTTTACAATTCAGGGACTGTGTCCTGTTTTCTCTCCCACTTTCCAGCTCTTAGAATGATACCAAGGATGTAGTGAGAACCTAATATATAATTAGAAAGGACAGGATATTAAAAATTATGTACATAAAAACCTGGATATCTAGCTCAGTGGTCGAGTACTTGTCTAGCATGCATAAGGGCCTCGCTTCAAATCCCAAGTACTGGTACAGTCTTAGTTCTTATTAATAAAATCTTTAAAAGTGTGTATGTATTCATGATATTACATATATAAAGCAGCATACTAAAATTTTAATCTGTATAAATTTATAATAACAGATTTTCTCTCTTGTAACAAAAAATAAAACTAAAGGTTACCATTCTCAGTAAATATACTACCATACACAATTTGGAAATATAAACTAGGAAAAATTTGAATGAAAAATGATGCTTAAGATTAATCATGTCACATCACAGAATTCAAATGCTAAGAATTTATTTAGTAGAATTAGGAAAACATATCAATCAGCCATAAGTTAGAAGTGTATGTAAAACAAGTAAAATATTAAGTAACCATGCAGTTTATTATACATATATACATATATATATATGTATGTATGTATGTATTTGCAGTAAATTTGTCCCACCATTTAAGAATCTAGAGTTTTATAGTAAACATTCTACTGAGATACTTTACTAAATGTATCTAATCAAAAGAGTAATTTCCTAAGGGTTTCACTACAGGTTCATTTTATTCTATTAACGTTTAAATGTTTGAACTCATCTTCTGACAGTTCTTTAAAATTTCACTAAGAAGCTATTGCTTACTGGAAATATAACCAAAATGTCAGTCAAACAGTACAATTTCTGTCATAAGTGTTTCATAATCTGAAACTAAATATTCACACAATACCCCCCACACACTTGCCCAAAGTACATGTAATTATAAGATATCAGAATTTCTGACAAGTATTTCCTATCCTAAACAAGACATTTACTTGAAGATCTAAATTCAAAGTCAGTAGCAAACTGAATTACACAAAGACAAAATCCCTAAATAATTCGTGTCTCATTTCAGTTAAAATGTTACAGTAGATAATGCCAAGAGCTTTGTGCAGCTAAACATTAGCATGTCAAGTGTGATTATAATATAAACCCTTATTTCTTTTTCATATTTATGTCCAAGGCAAAAACCAGCAGTCATTTTAAAAGCAATTTCTCATCCGCACCAATTGAGAACTAGCAAAACAAAAGCAGGCAATCAGTAAAACTCTCTGGTACTCTACAAAAAAATTTGTTCCACAATCCATTTTAAATATTTAATAGAAGATAACTTTCATAGCCAATCTGCCAATATTATTTATGACTATGATTTATAGCAAATAAAGTAACTGCTGAAACTACTATTTTTTAGCTCTTAACTTGTCCATTCCGGTATTTTTGAGGTTACTTTGCTACAGAAAACTAAGCTGTTCTGCCTCTAATGTGGAATAGCCAGAGGGTTAATTAAAATTGTGATGAAGTGAAAAGCTCAGGTTTGTGGCTTTAAAAAGTGGGTTTTGACTATACCAGCACTAAACCACCGAGTCACCGTCCCAGGATGCTCGGTTTTGCTCTTCCGGTATACATACTGTTTCTATCTATAAGCAGAGGAGAACTCACCATTTGAATTATATAAAATCTGCATAGTATCGAACTCCAAAGTTGTGTAAGCAGGGTCCAAAACTTCACTGTAACTTCCCATTTCCATGTCCAGTATTGGTTCTGACACCCTCATCATCGACTGAGGGACACATGCAGAGGTAGCACCAGCCCAGAGTGTGTGACTGTCCTGCTTTCGAGCTGTGAGCGGTAACCACGGAGTCAACTGTAACTCGGGCACTTAAGCGCTGAGGCGGGAGGGGCTGGGAAACTGTAACTCCTTCTGCAGGCCTTCCGCTGCTTATTTCTTGTTTTATGACTATGAGAGCAATTTCTTGTGATAATCTTGGAATGCTTCGTGGAACTGCCTTATCTGAAATGCTTAGTGGACTAACATGATTCCCTAAATTGATTTCTAGAAGACAATAAATGCTATCATTAAGAACAGTATTCAACCTAGAAAAGAGAATCTCTCAGATTTTAGGCTGTAACTATACTATTAGGTGAGCCATTTAAGGTCTCAGAACTACATACAAAATATTCTGAAAGATAGAACTTACTTTTCTGTTATACATTTGCCAAGTCCAGACTATAAATTGACCACTTAACCTGTAACAAGTTTTCATATGTCTGTAATAAAGTTGTATTTTGAAGTAAACTAAATTCGCATTTTGTAATGACAGATATTTATGATATATTTTAGTAAAATCTTAGTAGATACCCAATAAGATATTTAAATAGTCTCTATTACTATCAGTATATGGGGCTGTGTCTTTTCCATGTTTGTGAGATTCCCATGGGTATAAAGAGTAGAGTTGTAAGTATTCAATTAGCATTTACATTCTAGGCGTTCACTGAAATAACATCCTATCCAACATGTGCTGATTTGCCCATTGCTTCATTTGTATAACATAATCGTTTTTTAAGTGTATATGCATTGAGGAGCTTTTAGTTTTGGAGAATATTTAGATGAAAAGAATGAATGAACATTCTATCTTTTAAAATGTATGCTTTGATTTTTCTCTTATCAGGAAGAAATATTACTCTACTGACATTATAAATTCAGAAATTTTTGCATATTTGTTAAGGTTTATAGCAAATGAATCAGTTTCTTATGCCTTAAACCTATGAATATTCTATTTTAGTTAGTAGTGAACATTTTCTCCAGAATGGCAGACCTCTTAAAGTTAAAACCATATGAAGAAATGTGAGAAAAATAAGTCATACTAGCAGTTCGATCACTAACTCAGTGATCATCGCAGAAGCCTCTTGCCTTCATATCCAATATGTACTTACACAATAATATTAAGCATGATCACATTAACAATATTTTTGAATATATTTTAAGAACTTTTTTTTTTGGAGATTTAGCTCAGTGGTTCTGGTGCCTGCCTAGCAAGCGCAAGGTCCCTGGTTCAATCCCTGGTAACCACATACAACAATAGCGGGCATGGTGACTCACACCGACTGGCAATCAATATCACATACCCCAATGCCATGCGTGGTGGCTCACACTTGTAATCCCAGCACTCAGGAGGCAGAGGCAGGAGGATAGCTGAGTTTGAGGCTTGCCTAGGCAACATAGTGAGCTCAGGGCCAGCCTGAACTACAAATCGAGACCCTATCTCAAAAAAAAAAGGGAACTTTTTAATGAAGTCTAAATGTATCTATTCAAGTGGTAGCAAGTAATTCTGTAGTTTCCATTGGCCTAAGTGGTCCTCTTGTGTTCTCAGTAAAGTTTATTTCTGGTAGGAACCAAAAGGTTGAATCATGAAAAGCACACAATCTTTCTTCACAGTCTTTTTTGCTAATGTGATAGCTAACAAATACTGAGGAATGTTCCCACTGGTTGTGATCAAAGTAAAGGAAAAGGGGGCAAAGTAAAGGAAACGTCAGAAAAACTTTACTTTCTATGACTGGGCACATTAAAAATAATGTGGATACTCTGGAGAGTAATGTCAGAGTCTTCCTGTCTTGCCCCATCCTGGTTTCACAGTGGACATGACTATCAGACCAGGGCATGTAGATCTAAGGGAAAAGAAAGGCCATAGAACTGTCTCAGCATAGATGTTGAAGCAGTCACTCACATTTTATCAAAGCTGGCTCTCAAAATGAATTATTTTTCCCATCCAAATTACTCTACATTATCTTATTCATCAAGTAGGAACTTGAGAATTATCAGGGCAGAGTCAAAATGGCAGGCGTGTCTCCTGAAGTGCTTCGTCTTCCTAGTGATTGACAAGTCAAAGGGCAAAAAACTATAGAATTCAGTCAGCCTCAGGCTAGCAAAGAAAGGATTCATTTTAGCCTTTTTCCCCAAGATTATAAAGTATAGTCAAATGTTTCCTTTCTTAATTGATGAATGTTCATTTATTGAGAGAGAGAAACTGAAGCAAAGGAAAATTTTACAACTTTACGAATGATTAATTTTAAATGTTTTGTTGAACATCCCATAGTCCTTAATTAATTAAGTATCCCATTCTGGTATCCCTTGCATTTTCTATTTAATAGTGATTTCAGAGTTATCCTAACTGAGAAAATGCATCCAAAGTACAACTGAGTTCAGTAATATTGTAAAAGTAAAGTATAAAATGTAGACACATGAAATATATATGATACTTGTTTACATATTATCACTTTAAAATTCAGTTATTTTCAGGAAACAACCAGATGGACATCAGGGCAGGTGGTCTTTCCTCATCTCATCATCAAATAATTCCTGAAAATATGCTCCACACTCTTACATTAAAAGTTCATATAATCAAAAGAAAATTATATTGTCTATTCCTCCTAAGGGATAATAAAAGCAACATTCCTCAAATAAGTGAGAGTTACATGCTACTGAACCACACATTCAACATCAATTTATAAGTACTTTCATGTCTACTTATAAAATTTTAATTAGAAAAATTTCATATATATATGCTAATATATGCAGCATGTATAATGAGCAGCACATATTTTCTAAACCAGAATATATAAACTTAAGCTATATCCAAAAATATAAATATAATTGATGATCTACCAAAAAAATCTCTCCTCCCAGAGGCCCTTCTGCAGTGCCTGTTCTCTAAGTTGAGCAAAAATACTTCCATCTGATCTCATATTCTGCAGGCAAGAATGTAACGTGTTAACCCTGTGCAGGTCAAAGATTCTAGAAGGAATGAAATTATTTGTTTATAAAAGGCTAACTTTAAAAGGCACATATAATAATGTTGAAAAATATTTTCCTCAGAGCATTATTCCTATAGACTGGTATATAAAATATATTATTTAAATTTTCTTAGAGCGTTATAAGAAAATAGCATAGTTTTTAAAGAAGATAACTCAATTCACTATTGCCTATTTAAGTAATAGCAGAAACATTTCTATCTTATCTGTAAGACTATTAAGCTTGTTAAATTGTTCTATACTTGACATTTGATTTAATCATTCCTTCCAAGTGTGATTTAAAATAGAAAACAAGCTAATAAAATTAAGATTGTTTTCATAATAGAATTTTCAAGAAAGCAACTTGGAATATTAATAAAACACAAAAATATTGTGTATTCCTTTGGGATTTTTTTATATTATCAAAATCACTCTATATTAATCCCAAAGCAATTCTATAGTGTTTGTTTCCGTAAGACTACATAAGATTACATAAATATGATGAATAAAATCTAGATGAACACATCAATCCACATCAACCCAGTATATTTTTCACTGCAAACAGAAAACTTTCAAGTAGAGAACTCTTCCAGCAAAATTAATTCAAAGCAAAGCACTTCTCATTTCATAGGAAAAAAAACCCATTATATACTTTGTTGGTGCTGTCTTAATTTCTATTTATTTTTTAAATAAAAATCTGCTTTGTAATCTTGATGAGAAAGAACAAATAAAAAATTAAACACGCAAACATCAAAATAACCCATAAAGCAAGTTGCTGTCATTGTCACACAAAGAAGTTTGAAGCTATCTGCAATGAAAACATGTGATTTTCAAAGATATTAACAATTTTTTAGAAAACTCCACATTACACAGAACTTTTAAATGACTCAGGACATAAAAACAAAGGTTTTTTTTCTTTTCATACTTCTCTGACTGAGTAGCATTATGCAACAACACCCAGGAGAATTACATTCATTCTTGAGGATATTTAGGCCAGTCATTTCTAATATTAAAAAATCCACTTTAATCACTGGAAAGTCTTAAATTTAAGTAGAACTTCAGTAACTCTTCTTACATAGTTTATATTCTCTTTAAAGAATCATAATTAATCCAAAGCTTATTTCCCAATTCATTGTTTTTCAATTCATGACCTCAGTCCAAGGAACAAACTTAAAATTCTCAATTTAGTTTTAAATCTAGTACACCTCTATTTGTTCTGATCATTGAGAGCGTAAAAACTTTTCATAAATGTAAAATTTAGATAAGTTGGACAGATATATAAGTACCTTTTAAAATAGTTGAATTGGTTTAAGAAAAATGGCACTATTCTTTAAAATAATTATGATTTATTTCCACTACTCATATTTGCTTGCTCACTTTCAGAGTATTATTTGAAATTAGTTATACAAATTCAATGCTAAGAACTAAGGAAGAGAGACAACTGTATCATTAAGTCAGTGATGGCAAACAGGAGAAAAACCACACAGCTGAGCTCTAAGTGTAACCAAGAAAATACTGTGAGGAAAAGCTTAGAAGCGATAGGAGAAATCTGCATATTTTAAACCTACTGACAAGGTCAGCTGCCTTGTGATTGAAAACAGACTCTCCATTTCAGAAGATAAGAAGCTGATTAGTTCTAAATTATTAACTGAAACATAGCTGGTACAGGTAAGAAAAATTTTTAAATGAGCTCTATAAGGACCTGGAGATATAAGGAAACATTTGACGGATCCTTTCTTTCCCTCTCTTTTTTACAGGAAGTATTATTATGGTTGCCACAGCCAACTCAGCAAAGTTAGTGGGAATATTCAACATTGTGGTGACACACTGATACTAAACTTGCTACAATCTACAAAATAAGGTGAAAGAAGTTATCAGTTTGGTCCAGTACCAGTTTCAAATATATTCTGAAGGGATACAATGTTTAAGAAAAGTAGCAGCAGTTTTACTATGCTGAGCTACACATTTTAAACACTATAATAAGCACAAAATTTTGCATCTGGAAGCAAATAAATAAAAATTGTGTTTTCTCCATTTAAAAATGTAATAATAGATCGTATCCATAGTCATGCTGTCAAAAACAGTTCAGTTTTCCTCCTTAAAGCTTTTTTTTAAATGGCCAGGGAGCAAAAAAATATTTTCATGTGATACTAGATTTAATAAAACTGAACAATATTTGCATCACTTTTAATAAAGTGAGTAATTATATGGCTCACTATACATTGAAATATTAAATGTTTCACTGCCTTTTTAATAAACATTTTAAAATGTTGGTTAATTTTCAAAACTACCATAATTAAATATTTCTTTCTTATGAAAATGCAGTGTTCAATGACAATGATATTAGTAGGCCACATATGAATTTAATATGAGAATTATATGTCTTAGGCAAAGTGGTGAACATTATAATATAATCTATTATCACTTGCAAGTAGTAACTGGAATTGCTTAATGCCTAGTATTTATTAATTGGGGTAGTGATTCGCAAATTCTCCTACGTATCAGCATAACGTAATGATTTCCCCCTTAAGATCCAAATTATATCAGATATCAACTATATCAGAACACTTAAGAGACTGGAGATAAAGAATCTTAGATGATTCAATGTGTAGCCGCAGTGTAGGAACCACTGTTTTTACTGAGCACAAGGTACACCCATTAATATTATAAAGAATGTTTATTGAAACTCTAAACATATTCTATGATAAAACATTATGACTATTTAACTTGAAAATTTCACTCAAGCCAATGAAAACTATTAGGTTCTTGAATCTACAACAGGAAAATAAAAATAACTGGTATAAGTCTTGAAAAATAATAAGGTAAAATATCTTTAGAAGAAAGCCAGCTAGAAATGAGAAGAGTGAAGTTTTAATCTTATTATATATAAAAACTGACACCCTGAAAGTAGTAATTCTCTCCCTATAACATTCAATTCCAACAAGAAAACCAGTGATAGACTAGGTTTTATTTACTTATAATGGGAAAGAGGTGCTTTAAATGACATCACTTCAGAATACTGATATGAATTTTTAAAAAGTCAAAAATAAAGCAGGGACAACCTTATCTAATACACAAAAATAATGTAAAGAGTCATGTTGTATATTGCATTAAATAGGTCAGAAAAGAGAAAATTTATATTACGTATTTTATATAAAAAGTTAGGAGATCTTTTCCAAATCGGAAAGGGACTAAGAGATGGAGAGAGGAGAAAGTGAGTAAGGGAAAGGGGATTTTAGAAAAAGTTAAGATGTGTTCTGTGCATGTACCAACTCTCCACAATGAATATAATAATGGGCACAGTAAACATGTACTAATAAATTATAAAAAGAAGTCAATATAAAGATTATCTCAACTCAATATGAAGAAAATAGGATATTGTATCCCAACTCTTTCAGTATTTTGGATATCCCGGATAAAAGTAAACTGAATCCATATGCCACATCATATGTGAGTTCCATACATATGGAAATGAAAGTGATGCTAAATGATATAACACATACCTGAGAAAACAGTTTGTTTTTACTCCAATAGGTAAATAATAACTTGGATGAGGTGATCAGATGTTAAAGATCTTTGGTTTCAATTTGCCTTAGAAAGAATTCCTTTGATTGTGTGTGTGTGTGTGTGTGTGTGTGTGTGTGTGTGTGTTACTAGGAATCAAACTCCAGCCCTTTTGTACACAAGGTTGGCAAGCTACCACTTGAGCTAAATCCTCTACCCTTAAAAAAGAATTCCTATGCAACTGGAGAGTGGATAAAGAAGATGTGTTTTTTTAATAAAATGGAGTATTATTCTGCCATAAAGAATGACAAGATGGATTCATTTATGTGCAAATGGATACACCTGGAGGACACACTAATAAGTGAAATAAATAAAACACAGGCAAATACCGGATATTTTCTTTGATATGAGCACCTGTAGATGCAAATGAGCTCTAGAAAGTATGACAGTGTTTGTAGAATGGGAAGTTTCCAAAAGAAATTTGGTGTGGGAATGTAATGAGGGGAAGGAATAAATATGATTCTGAAAGAAAATAAAAGAGCATGTATATAGGGGTGGGGAGGTGTGGGTGGGTAGGCATATGGGTAAAAATGAGAATTAACTTGTGTTGTATATTGGTACAAATTCCCTGATGTTATGTGTGATTGTGAGATGTATATAAATTCTACCAATAAAGAATTTTTTAAAAATTCCTATGTCCAGGTGTCACCACACGCCTGTAATCTCAGCACTTGGGAGGCAGAAGCAGTAGGATTGCTGAGTTCCAGGCTTGCCTGGACTACATAGTGAGCTGAGGGCCAGCCTGAATTACAAAGTGAGACCCTGTCTCAAAAAAAAAAAAAAGAATAAAATTCAAGAATTTATTAAATGTCTAGGAGTGCATCTTTTTAATTTAATTTTTCACTAATCCATCATGGACTAATCAAAACTTTTTCTACCTATGTTTCCTATTTTTCACCAAAGGAAATTTCTATTACTTCCTTTTTATTTTATGAAACTTTTACATCTTACTTTTCTCCGAAATTTCTCCTGTTAGACTTCTCTAGCATTTCTATCTCAAACGAACCTACTGAAAATTAAATAGAAATTGAAAAACACGAAGAACAATGCCTGGTACATGGAAGACTTCAGAATAATTAAGCTCATATTATCTACTCTACAAATCTCTTATATTTTTCTCTATGATTTAAATTTCATTCCAGTTTGGCTCTCACTTAGTTATTTACTCTGTTCTGCTCTCTGAACCACTAATTAGAATCTCTACAGAAATCGTATTTTCACTGTGTTATTGTAAATTTGTAAAGTCATAGTCAATAAAATGATTTAAATATGAATCTGCCCAATCGAGTTATCATCTAGCTAGCATCAATCAGCTCCAAAGTTCTGGCTAAATGCAAGTGTTATTACTTCTCCTTTTTCTGGGAGCCGTTTTAGGGTTCTTGTTTCTGGTTTTTGATGGCTCGTGGACTGCACCTCCTGTCGGGGCCCAGCGGGGGGGGGGGGCAAGGCAGCCCTGAGGGCAGGAGATAGATCCTCAGTTCCACCTCAGAGTGGCCAGTGTAGCTATCTGCGTGGAGTGCTTCCAGCTGCAAGGCCAGCGCTGTCAGGGCTCTGGGAAAGGGGAGCTTGGTGGGACATCACTGCTGTCCTATTTTACTCAGGGGCTAGAAGAGGGAAATTCTGATGGTAACACCTTTAAGTCACTACAAGTTAACAGTGAAGGCAGCGAGGCTGGTCCAGGTGTCTCGTCAGAACTCTGATGTTTGCTATATAGTCTCTGACACAGATCCCCATGTTCGTATCTAGACCAGAGGAATGATGGTTTCTGAAGACCAATTCTATTTTGCTTTGTTTGCAGCCTGTTGGCAGGTTTTATGCCAGGGAATCCCTGTAGCTGTTCCTCTTGAGAAAGGCAGGTGGAGGTGGTCTTGAAGTTGGGAGAGGGAGCATCACATCAAATATATAAACTGCCACAAAGTCTCACCAGATGCATTGTGACTGGTCATATTTTACAGTAAATGTCTTAGTTAGATGATGAATATTCAACTTTCTTCTAACATATGCACAATTTTTTTGCAAACATGAAAGAACCATGAAGACAAGGACAAATAATTATTTCCTAATCTGTCAAGAATATAAACTAATGTAAAGGACAGCAAAATAAACTCAAAAGACATAGATTGACATGTCTAAAAAGTAAGTGACTTTATACAGGAAATTAAAGAAACTTCAAATGAAACAAAAAATAAATAGGATCAAAAGCTTCATTGGAAGCAGTAGAGGAAAAAAATGATACTTCTTTATAGAAGAAATACAGCATTTTTTTCCAAAATAAGCCAAGTCCAACAACATTTTTTTTAAAAAATTAGAAAAGTACAGCAAATATTATAAATAAAAAGGCTATACAATAAACATAATCATAGTTATTTGGGGAGCAGAAGTAGATCAGCTAAAAATTAATATTTTATGGATCCAAATGAGCTTTAAGTAAACTAAACACATTCCAATAAAAACTAATGAAAAGAAATTCACATCTAATTTATGGTGTATCTTCCTGTAGTTTTCTCTGTAAAGTTCCCTTTTCTTTTTCTTTCCAGGTTAATCTAGAGTTGACTTTTTTTTACATGATTTTGATCTGTTTCCTTTGTAGTCTAATAAGCACTTATATAAAGAAAAATATAAGGACTTTTTTTTTTTTTTTTTTTTTTTTTTTTTTTTGCTTTTTGAGACAGGGTCTCGCTTTGTAGTTCAGGCTGGCCCTGAGCTCACTATGGTGCCCAGGCAAGCCTCGAACTCAGCAATCCTCCTGTCTCTGCCTCCCGAGTGCTGGGATTACAGGAGTGAGCCACCACACCCAGCATTGTGGTATGCCGTGTTGATTGTTGGTCGGCGTGTCTCCACACCCAGCATTATATGTGGTTACCGGGGGATCAAACTCAGGACCTTGCGCTTGCGAGGCAGGCACCGGAACCACTGAGCTAACCCTCCGGCCCCAAGGACTTATTTTATAAATAAGTTATTAACATGCAATAACTAAAGAGACTTTAACAGTAACATTTATAAAATTTGCTTATTTTCTGCCTATAAAGCACAAATTCATGTTACCAAAAAGTTAAAACATACTAAAGTTTAAAAAATTAATGTAAAAATTGATTTCAGATTGTAATTATAATAAAATAGTTACCATTTAATTAATTTAATGGTAAAATATTATTTTGCTTTTAAAACTATAATGATTTTCCATTGCAAGTTCTTAAATGAAAAAAGAATAGATACATGTCTGTATATCTGTATATATGGGTAAATGGCACATATGCATCTACATGTATGTACACACATGTACATATGCATGCATCTATACATGTATATGCATACATCTTTACATTTATATACATACATGTATGCATACACACAGCTGATTCTCATCATTTGTGTAATTCTTTTCCCTTAAGCCATCATGAAGACTATTAGGAAACCCTAGAGGAAATAAGAATTATGTTTCTGGTTATTGTATGCTTATAAACCACCCTCTCTGTTACCTTCATCTTATGCATGTTTCTGTTTGTAAACACTTAATACATATTTTTGATTCACTACCATCAAACTCACCAACATCTGCAACATAACTCATTGGAGGGAAGGTTTTCCCTGAGAGGCACACTGTAAACCCCTGATGTGAACATGGAATAAACATAAAGTCTCTGAATGTGGACTCGTTTTCATAGCAAAATAGTCAGTAGAAAGCGAGAAAATGGGGCACAAAAGACACAATGAAATGTAAACTTGTTTACCAGGCACATCAAGCAATTAACTTCTCACCAGAAATTATGGCAAAAGTGTCTTGAGACTTGATTTTGAGGCTAAAAATAGCTTTGAGGAGGTAGACAAATTTGCAAATATAGAATCTGCAAGTAATGAAGATTGTACAGAGCTACAGGCTTTATTATTGCTTTTTGACAATAAAACAATAAAAAAGCAATGAATTGAGCTGTGTAACTTATTAATTACTACTTGAGGCAAGGAGAACTTTCTGAGGATTACAAAGATTTTTAAAATAATACATAATTTTAAATATTCATTTAATTAGTTGAGGCATTAAGAACATTTAAAATGCTGTGTGAATATACTTTTGTTATTGGTATTTTTGAATTTTAAATATAAAGAAAATTGATATATGCTAACAAATTCATTCCATTTTTGTTGGTCTATTTTGTTGAACCAACTTGCAAAAGTTTACAGATTATTTTACTTCAGACATGAAACCAAAACAACTTTTCAGTTTCAGAACGTCAAAGTGAGAACACTGTTTCTAAATCTGTAACTTAAAAATTACTTGCAGCTGGCAGGGAATCTATGTCAGTAGCACTGCACCTGCTGGCAAGCACAGCATCCTGAATTTGATATCCAGTACCACAAAAGAGAGAGAGAGAGAGAGAGAGAGACAGAGACAGAGACAGAGAGACAGAGACAGAGAGAGAGAAAGAGAGAGAGAGAGAGAGAGAGAGAAGAAAATAACCTTGCAGCCAGTAATGTAACTATGACTTTAAATTATGATAGTTCATGGAATATTTGTTCAGTCAGCAGTTACACCCATGTTAATTGAGGCAATTTAATTTTCAATGATAAATATGCACTATAGTAAGATACCATGTTCTTCTGTTTTCTCTTCATTTGTGGTAGAAAGAAAGGATTAAAGAAGGAAGGGGAAAAAGGAGAGGAAGGGCAGAAGAGATGGAAAGAAGGTAAGAACTACAGGAAGGCAAAGATAAAAGAAAGGAATTTTTATCCTAGATCATAGATATTGATCTCTAGAACAGTTTAAGTCAGTCACAAATATATAGAACTTTGATGCATACAATATGTTTTTGTGGCAAAATGCTAAAGGCAGGAATATTTGTATGTTTTATTGAAGTGTTAAGACTATATCAGGGCTTCAGGTATAGCTCAGTGCTGGAAAGTTTGCCTAGCTTGCCCATAAGGCCACGGGTTCCATTCCAAGAAAGAAAGAAAAAGAAAGAAAGAAAGAAAGAAAGAAAGAAAGAAAGAAAGAAAGAAAGAAAGAAAGAAAGAAAGAAAGAAAGAAAGAAAGAAAGAAAGAAAGAAAGAAAGAAAGAAAGAAAGAAAGAAAGAAAGAAAGAAAGGAAAGAAAGAAAGAAAGAAAGAAAGAAAGAAAGAAAGAAAGAAAGAAAGAAAGAAAGAAAGAAAG
>PVIC010005988.1:0-55732 GCA_004025085.1 Thryonomys swinderianus | reverse complement strand
TATTTTCTTATCCTTAATGAGTCTTTCTCCCTGTCCCTGTTTCCAGATCATTCTTGTGTTGCTAAGTGCTGTGTAAAAGCTACTTCCTCAGTAGTATCTGATTTTCCCATTGAATTTAATTTTCCTTTTTCAGATTTCTCCTGATGCTCCTTTGTACTTTCTTGTATGAAGTTGGTGATTTTCTCATTTTATCTCAGTTAACTGTGAGATACGTCACTTTCTTTATAAAATCGTAAGCAACTCAGGACAAGAACCATGTCTGCACCTCTGTTAGTTTTTAAGAAGTAGCTGCTGGATGTGGTGGTGCATGCCTGTCATTCCAGCACTTGAAGGGTTGAAGCAGGACAATCACTGGAACTTAGAGGCTAAATTGGGCTACTTAGTGAACTCAAGGGCAACCTGAACTACGTAGGGAAATCCTGTCTCAAAACAAACAAACAAAACAACAAACACATACACAAAAAAATATAAACCCAATTATGGGCTACACCTAATGTTTCTAGTGTTTGTTATTGAGTGAAATTGATCTTGTTCCAAGGAATGTTTAATTACACATATGGTTTTTGGCAGTCTTTGAGTTGTTTAAAGAGAAGGATAACCTTATTCCTTTATTTCATTAAAAGTTCACTTTTCCCTAGTGAAACTCTTCTCTGAATATGATCTGCATCATACCTGGAATACTTTTTTCCCCTGTTTCCTTTTGTCTATCCATTATGAAGATCATAGGTCACGTATAACAGTTGAGAAGATTTTAGAGGTTGGCTAGCTCAGTGACTTGAATGCTGTTCAAAGAACCTGTTTCCTTAATCCAGACAGAAATTTAAGCACAACAGAAACCTATGGACTGGAGATGTAGCTCACTAGCACCATGCCTGCTTGGCAAGTGCAAAGTCCTGAGTTTGATCCCCAGTACTGAAAACAAAAACAAAACAAAACAAGCATATCCCAAGCCTGTAAAAGAGCAAAGAAAGCAAAAACTTGCTGCTGTGACTGGGATAGAGATGGCAAGAGAAGCATCCTGGCCACTTAAATCTCATGATAAGTTTCTAGTGTCTATTCAGACACTGCTGTGCAAAGGTCTGGGTTTAGTTTGAGACTCCTTGATATTGATGTTTAAAATATTATAATTAGGGAAACTAGGACCAGAGATTTAGCTCAGTGGTTCTGGCTTCTGCCTGGCAAGCTCAAGGTCTCGAATTCAGTTCCCAATACCACACCACAAGGCCCGGTGTGGAGGCTCACACCTATAATCTGAACATGCAGGAGGAAAAGGAAAAATGATTGCTGTGAGTTTGAGGCTAACTTGGGCTACGTAGTGAGCTTAGAGCCAGGCTGAATTACAGAGCAAGACCCTGTCTTAAAAAAACTAAAAAAATATATAAATAATTAAGGGAACTAAAGCAAAAATTAAAATGTACATAGCTAAGTAGTTGGGGAATCTATTTGAAGAAATATTTATTAGACATCTTACTGGGAATGTGGCTAACAAACTTCTTAACACATGACTGGAGAAGCCACATGTCAACTCCTAGGCTCACGGATCGGGATTGCGATGTTCAGTTTTCCACATCTCTGTCTTTTTGTCTTGTAGCTTAGAAAAGTCAAGGTTAAAGAATAACTGGTTAATTTTAAAGTCTCAGGTTCTACAGTGAATCTGAGAGTTGAATTCACACTGAGATCAAAGCCAGATGAGGTCCTCACACACAGCCAGAACCGCCTGTGAAGTTGTGTTCCAGTCCTATTTGTGCACCTTGAATCCCTGAAACATTCAGTTTCGTCAAACATGGAAGGAAATGTCAGTCTCTTAGATAATCTTACTCTCTCACTCTTGCTGAGAAATCATATATATTTCATGCATGTTGGCATCCATGTGCATAAAAAGGATCGGAAAGGACAAGTTGGTCTCATTGTCCAGCTACCCTTGCGCATGGTGGTCCTGTGGCAGGTTAGCTATAAACAGAGTTTGATGACTTCAACTCATCGACATCCACTGTTGCCCACAACATTGGTGTATTATCCCCATGTAATGAGAAAACTTACATGTTGCTAGGAGGATAAAAAGCATGCATAGAGAAAACGAGTGGAAAACATGTTAATACTTGATAGAGTTCTAAATTATGTAATTTGAGCTCTAACTGATGTTGGAGTTTGTAAATGAAACTTATCAGTATATATTAGAATAAAGGTAGATTTGGTGGGGAGAAAATACCAGAAACAGGTTACAAAAGAAGTCAAATTTGACTTGGTCAGGTCAACAGAGGTCCAAGGAGATAGGCATCATCTCAGACCATTGTATATTGGGACCAGAGATATGAAGGATAGATTAAACATATTTTTATAGTAATGAC
Organism: Thryonomys swinderianus; assembly: GCA_004025085.1. Classification (NCBI taxonomy): domain Eukaryota; kingdom Metazoa; phylum Chordata; class Mammalia; order Rodentia; family Thryonomyidae; genus Thryonomys; species Thryonomys swinderianus. The sequence goes on along the minus strand of PVIC010005988.1, from coordinate 53,384 downwards.
AGTGATTTGAGCACCTAAACATGTTAGACTTCATATTTATCCCTTGATAATGATGATACTTAGGATGATTTCATAACTCGGAGCTCATGTTATCTTTGTTTAGAAATGATGAACTGAAAGAGGTAAGCTAACTTGTATAGGACCACACAGTGAACTAGGGAGCTGTGGTTTAAACTGGCATCTCTATGATGCCAGTGTCAACAGGGTTTTAAAAAGCTGCCCACTCTACTTTGCTGCATATAGGAAAGAATGGGGAGAATATCATGGCCTGAGGGGGGCCTGTGATGGAGAAAATGCAACAGGGGACTGGACAGGGAAGATGGAGGAAGAAGAGGTTAGTAGTTGCCAAGTGGGAGGATTTTTCCCAAGAAACATTTGACTGTATCTGGAGATATTTTTGGGCGTCAAAATTTGGCAAGGGTGTTGCTTCTGGGAGTTAAGGGGAAAGACAAGGGAAATGCTAATCATCCTTAGGTACACAGGGCATGCCCGTGACAGTGAGCAGTTATTTGGCCCTAATTATTGACAGAAGCACCCATCACTTAGCTTTCCATCACTCTCCCACAACCGATCCATTGCTCCCTTAAATATCTCTTCTACTTTCTTATTGCCTCTAGATCTGCCTTCAGCCCTTCACCTAACTGCCCCCTTCTCGTCCCTGGGGGAAGAGTTGTGAATCTGAGAGGCCTGCATCCCCCTACCTGAATTACGCAGTAAGAAGTTCTCTACAGAACAGATGGACAGTTCTGACAAAAAGTGAAACCAATCAAGTTGATTGGCACACAGAGTTTTCGGAGGCTTTTCGCTGCCTGAACTAGAGGCCCTCTGTGATCTTGCATGCCGCAGATCCTTCTATCCTGTCCTCCTCTAAGCATTCCAGTTCTCGGAAGGGCTTCTCTTCTTTTCCTCTGGCCATTGGAACATGTATTTATTTGTTTGCACAATAGTTTAGCCCTTGAATTCACTCCCCACGCCTCGTTCTTCTCACATGGATAATGTCACTTGGTCTTTCAGACTGCAGCCCACCTCACCCATACCACTTCGTCAGCAAAGACCACCCCGGTTTTCTGTTTGGCGTGCTTTCTACATCTCACATATCTGATTGCTGGATTCGTACCTGTCTTTCCTGAGGGACTGCAGTTGTGTTCATTATGGTGAGGAATATTTTCCTGGGTTGGTATCATATCCTCTGTGCTTAGCAGCAGCTCAGCAAAAATGATTTAAATGAACCAGTAGATGACCACAGTCCTGGGTCCTGAGTAGGGTAAGGCAGACATTAATTCTTATTCCTGGGATGGTCCCAGCTCTGAACTGTTCTTGGCATAGACAGGATTGAAAGTATTCCAAGGACAAGAGATACTGGAAAATGATAATTTAGGTGGATGCAGGATTTGGATAATCAATGATAAAAACCTTTGTAAAGTCATGATAAGAGCTGTAATTTCTTGAATGAAGCCTTTTTCTCCTCAGCCTGGTCATCATGACTTGTTAAAACACAGACTAGTTGATGACTAGGAGCATTCCAGCCATGTAGATCACAGGCAGCATCAGACAATTATTTATACCTGAAGTTAAAATCACGGGTTTCCTCTCAACTTGAGAAGATACAGACAGGTACAGAATGTTCTCCTTGAGCAGCAAACCACTAAAATGGCACTTTGACTGGGACAACAAGCACTACCCACATTTTTTTCTCTGAGAATGTCACATCCATCTCCTTTCTTAAAAAGCTGCTATTAATTCCTGAGCTTTTTTTTTCTGAAGTAGGTTCCCATTTCAAGACTAAATTCGCTACCATTTAACAAAGAAAAATCAGTAACAAGCTTAGCTCAAGTATACTGATATCTGATGAACCTGAAGATCTCCTAAGTGCTGTGTGGGAAATTTATTGATGGTGTTTATTTGTTTACTCATTTATTATAATTCAAAGAGCCAGGCTTCTATAGTTTGATTTTCTTCCTTATGTAATTGTCTATAATGATCTTTAATTTCATTGTTGTTTTGAAAATTCAAATCTCATTATTAGTAATTTGATTAATTGAACTTTAGCTCTCAGTGACAAATTCAGGAAGTACCTTGCTTGAAGGCAAGTTTTGTCATTTTATAAAGATAATAAATAGCTGAAATCTCCAATGTCTTCAATTTTTGAAGGATGTTTGTAACTTTATGATTATAAATTCAACCTTGAGGAAGCTTTTCCATGCGGCATCGTGCCAAGGGTTTCTGCTAAAGACATCAGATAACGGAGGTCTGCCCCTCCCCCCTTTGCTTCTGGCACTTTCACTTCAAACTGAACATAGATCTTCCCAGACACTGTGGAGTCAAGATGCAGATACACATAAATTCTCAGCTTTCATGGAACTTTAATTTGAATAAGAATCAACCACAACCCAAAATTAAGTGGAATGGAGAAGCAATATAGTTGAAAAATAAGGAAAAATGCCTCGACTAAAATGGTCACATAAAGTGTGTTTCAGTCTGTGGAACTAGCAGTGGCACAACCTGAGCTGGAGCCAGATTCCAGTGTTTGAGGAAAAGAGAGAGGACAGTGTAAGCTGAGCAGAGGGGCCACTGTGCAGGCTTCAGGGCAGAGTGAGCGCCTTGGGCCTGATGGGGATGAGCGGGCCTGGTATTTCAGGGTTTTGAGAGCCAGTCTCAAGATTTCTGAAAGTCTGGTACTGGAAACCATTGGGAGGGTTTCAAGCAGAAACTCGACATAAACATCTTTAAACAACAAATGTGATAAAAATATGGCTATGTTAGAGAAGTTTATTCTAAAGCTGAGTGCAGAAGTACACACCTGTGAACCAAGAACCCTGGGAAGCAATAGCAGGAGGCACCCCAGCCAGACTTTGTCTCAAAGTGAAAGATAAGACAAAGGCTGGGACATGGTTTGGTGTGGTGGCCTGGGTTCAACCCCCAGCATTCACCCCACACCAAGGAAAAGTTTGTATTAAGGTATTTTCAGAGGATAAATTTTATAGGATGGAAATGCTGAGAAAAGTAATCTCTCATCATCTACTTCATTATTCTGGGATAGAGGTAAGGGTGACATGAACTGGGTCATGACAGTGGAAACAAACTGAAGATGAACTTGATGCTGTGAAGAGTGGCTGTTATGCAGTTAGTGGAAGGCAAACCTCTTCCACACTTCCATATCTGCAACCTTCCAGAACAAACTGGACCTTATTGCACACGTTATCCAGAACAAAGTGGACATTGCACCTTCCAGAACAAACTCAGCGTGAGAGAGGAAGGCCATTCTCTTCAGCGTCAGACCTCAGTACAGTTTGCTCCCATTCTGAAAACAACTGATTGTCCAGCTAATTGCTCAGTAGTCTATATTTATTCCTAGTAAATTTCTGCTTCACAATTTTTCATTATTACAAAACAGGAAACACTGTTAGGGTTCTAAAGTATTGTGCTTCTCCTAGCTTTGTCTCATTTGCAAATGTGATTCAAATGCAATCAAGGCCCTTCAGCAACTCGGACACAAAAATATTTATTGAAACCTACTGGAGCACAAGGTGTGGCAGGACAGGGCAAATGCCCTTCTGGTTGGCACCAGTGCACACTATATATAATAAGTTATGATGACTAAAACATAGACCTAAATACATCAAGGTTGGTCTTTCCAGATTATGGACCTTTGGAGCACTACATGTGATTTATAGGAGACAGATGCTTGGTTGTTTAGGCTTTCGTGGTGCTCATATTACTCCATTTAAAACTCTTTTGCTAACTTATACAACTATCAAGATTATTTTTCTCATAGCTTCTAGTTTAAGATCAAAAATTGGATAAAGAATTTGTGATTGGAGGATTTAAAGTAATGAATTACCAAGATTTTTTTGTTATTCTGTAGAAATTTTATTTATCTATTTTAGCTAAGAAGCTCAAGATCTATATTAATTTAAGGTTTTAAAATCCACTTATATATGTATATGTAGGTTTAATTATTTTCTACTTTGTTAATGTTTAAAATATATCTATAAGAAATACATAGTGCACATGTATGATACAAACATGATTTTATTTTCTAGAAGTAAAGTTAGTGAGATTTCATCTCACTGCAGTTTTAGAGATTGTGTATTCCCGACCTCTTTTCACTATCTCTAAAGATTGTCTTCCATAGTCTTGCTTTCTAAACACATGGTACAGGGTGAAGTGGCTTTCCCATCAGCTAATGGCAGATGTGCTTACAAGAGTGTGCATGCGCATGTACACATACCCTGTGTTTGTAAGGAGCTTCACTACTGACTTATTTTACAGTGTTAGTTGCTGTGGAGTAAATGCTAACTCATGTAAGAAGCTTTGATGTGACTCTGAAACCTGACTTAGTGCTTGTTTTAAAACCCTGGCTTGTCAAAATATTGAAATAATGCAAGATGGTGCAAGTGTGGAGTGGTGCAACCACTGTGGAGATCAGTGTGGAGATTACTCAGAACAAGAGGTTTAGAGGTTCCATTTGACCTTGCTAATTCCCTGCTGGGTATGTATACAAAAGAATTAAAAGAATCGGGGCCGGAGGGTTAGCTCAGTGGTTCCGGCGCCTGCCTCGCAAGCGCAAGGTCCTGAGTTTGATCCCCGGTAACCACATAGAATGCTGGGCGTGGAGACACGCCCACCTACAATCAACACCGCATACCACAATGCCGGACGTGGTGGCTCACGCCTGTAATCCCAGCACTCGGGAGGCAGAGACAAGAGGATTGCTGAGTTCGCGGCGGCTTGCCTGGGCACCATAGTGAGCTCGGGACCAGCCTGAACTACAAAGCAAGACCCTGTCTCAAAAAGAAAAAAAAAAAAAAAGAATTAAAAGAATCATACCATAGCAACATATGTACACCCATGTTTACAGCAGCTCAGTATGTTATAGCTAAATCTTGGAAACAAACCAAATGTTCATCAATAGGAGGCTGGATAAAGAAGATGTGGGGTTTTTAAAAATATAAAATGGAGTATTACACAGCCATAAAAATGATAAATTTGAGTCATTTATATTCAATTGGATGTACGTTAAGGACATACTTGTAAGTGAAATAAATAAGACAGATATGTAAGTACCGTATCTTCTCTTTACTATGACAAACTGAAGTTGTAAATGAGTTCTAAAATGATAGGTATTGTGAAATAGGGAGAAAATGTTCAAAAGGAAAAGGGGAAGGGCAGGTAGGGGAAAGTAAAGAAGGCCAAGAAAAAAATTGATGGTAAGAAAGGAAACAAAGCTTATGTATAAAGGGGGCAGGGGTGTAGGGAGGGAGGGAAATGGGAAAAATGAGAATCAAGATGTGTCAGTACAGGTATAAATTCTCAATGTCAAATGTGATCATAACGTGTGCAATAAGATGCATGAGTAAAATCAATTAAAAGATAAAGAATGGGAGACAAGAGCAGCCTTAAACTGTGCATACAGTGTCCTCCTAACAAGTGACAGTGCTTTAAACATGGGAGGGAAGTGGCGATGTCCCCTGCATGTCCTGCCCTTGAAACAGCTCAGAGGTAACAGCAGGGTGACAGCTCCTATGAGTCGCCAAGTTCCACAAGCCCAGGATTCACCCCTCACTGCAGACATCACCACTTCGGGCACCTCCTTAAAAACTCCATGCTTTGAGAGGGCTTGAGAAGGTGATGCCTATAGGACACTTGACAGGCGCAGACTGAGTGCTTGCTGCACACAAGCGATCTGCTTTCTTAAGATGCTACTTTCTCTATTCCTCCTGGGGTTTGCTTTTGAAAACGCCCTCCCTCCTCTGGCTTGCTCTCCTCAAAGGGAAGTGATTGTTGAACTGTTGTGTCTGGAGCATCCTCTCGCTTACTTCTGATTCCAGCCAGAGCTCCCACAAACAGCTCTGAGTAGACTTGGACTTACTTTCTTCCCAAGTGGATTATAGCAGGAGGAAATTCCTGAAGATCATGTCGTATCTCTTGGTCTCTGCCCTGGGGCAACTCTTGCAGTGCTGAATCCCTAGAAGCAGCTGGCCGCTATCACAGAGTCCTGATGCACAGGGCTGAAAAGAGGAATAAAATATATTTTTATCATTTATTATGTACTAAAACTCTTCTAAATATCCCATGTATATAATTTGATCACTTGCACAAAGCCCTTCACTGTATATTAATATTGTCCTCAAGTTATAGATAAGCAAACTGAGGCAGAGAGAGGGGAATCCACCTGCAAAGGCCTGGTGGCTGTAATATTAGCAAGGCTGGAATGCAGGAGTATGGGGTCTTAGCTCGAATCCTTAACTACTGTTTATACTGCCTGTTAATGCTAATGTACTGCAGTGTATACATTTCTTATTAGCTAATCTCTAATTTAGACTTTTGAGCCAAACCATCTGTCCTTTGTTCACTGACACAAAGAATAAGAAGGGCTATATACTTTTATTTTCCCTTTAGATGTGAGTGTGATTTAATAAGAATTGGCCAAGGTGCCGAGACAGGAAACCAGCTTCAAGCCTCGATTCCACCACCACTAGGTGTCACGCCCCATCAGTAGTTCTAAAACTCTCTTCTATGGCCAGTGAGATAACAGCCCTGGCCTGATTCATCTTTCCTGCATCCTGAGGGTCACATGAAGTCCTAGTTCTAAAGCTCACTCATGGAAGTCTGCCTGTCAGAGTCAGTCATGATCCTGCCATGAATGCTTCTCATTGACAAGCAGGTTTCTAGGAATGCACTAGAAAAGATGCATCTTAGTACATAATGATAACATGTAGAGATTTTATAGATGAAAGTCATTCTGTGGAGTAACTTGATGAATCCCCTACTTTTGGGAGTGGGAGGTGAAATCATCCCTGCAGGAAGCATCCCGGATTGTGTCATTTGCTTAGTCCCCTCGCTCATTCACTTCTCCCCCAGTGTGTGGAGTATAGTGAAGAGGCAACCCAAAGGGGTTGACTGAGTAAATGTGGACTATTAGCAAATAATATATCATTCTTGCCCTAAAATTATTTCTCCAAAAATTAGAGCAGTAAACACAACTTAGAAGTAAATAATTAGTAGAGATTCTGCCTGATGTCAAAAAAGATTGAGAAGTGCACAACAATATGACAGAATCAAAACTTTTGGAATCAGGAGGATTTTTAGGACTTACAAGTCCTAAAGACCAGGGTTTTACAGTGTTTTACAGAGTCTTAGAGGTTTTGAGTCTCAGTCAGTCTTGAGGCAGCACATCACGTTCAATTAGAGCAGCACCACAGTCATTATTTCAAATATTAGACTTCCTGAAAATATTTTTTGAACAAAGTTTCATTAAACACAGTTTGAAATTCACTAGACAACAATTCAAATTCCTGTTCTTGACAGATAGGCTATTGCCACTCAGTTTTCCCAGACTGTAATGAATTCCTTGTCACCAGCTTCACCAGAGGAGGGGTTTATTTTGGCTCCTGGTTTCCGAGGTGTCAAACAGGTCCCATTGACTTATTGTGCGGGCCTGTGGTAGTGCAATGCATCATGGTAAAGTGTGGCCAGAGGTCATCTCATGGTCACCTTTCCTGTCTCTGGAAGCAGAGACAGGAAACGCTGGGCTCCAGTGTCTAGAGGAACCTCCTCCCACTAGTGTGTACCTTATAACGTTTACCCCCACCTCTCCCTGTGGTGTCACTGCATGGACACCAAACCATTGATGTGTGGGCCTTTGGAGGGTGGTTCAGCTATGAGCAACAATAGGAAGACACTGAGGGTTGGGGGAAATTGCTGCAACTAAGATTCGGCAAACAGTACTGCCCCATGTACTGAAAAGGAATCAAGACATGTATGTGGCATAAAAATTAACAATAAAAGAAAGTTTTAATACCCACAAACTAAAAATTCCAGGTCATACAATAGAAATGCCTTGGAGTTGTGTGAAGTGGTAAAATAGTAGGATGTCTTTGACCATAAAAATCTTCCTTTTTATTCTTAGTCTTTTATTTTAAATAATCAGATATATTTGGAATCAAGTTTTTAACCCAAATCCATAATAGACAATATTTAAAGAGAGGTGATGATCTGAACCAAAGAAAAGAAGGGTTTTGATGATCAGAAAAGAGATGAAATAGTTTCCCCAGGAAGAAGCAACATGTTTTGATCTATTTCTTGTCTTCTGATGAAGGGTATGATGTAATTAGAGTAAAATCATTGCATATAGTTATACTTTGTCTTGCTCACTTTCTTTTCTATATCTGTTAAAACAGAAAAATTTTCTTTATGAATATTGTTACCAAATTATTTTGAAAGTTTTATACTTTTTGTCCTTCTGGACTAAAATCCTTTCATATTTTGGAATGCTTAATGAAGAATAAAATGTTTACCTCCAGTGCTTTCAGTATTTTTCAAGTATCAGTTAGGTAAAGTGTTGTACCAGAAAAAAAAAGTCAACAGATTGCTTTTGGAAAGGATTTTGCAATTTTATAGCATAGCTTGCCAATGGAAATGGCTGAGTAAATACCATGTCCCAGTGCAAATATAAACAGAGAATTGGTTTATCTTCTTTGAGGTCTTTGTCCATATGGCTGTAAGTGTTCCCACAGGGCTGTATGAGCACTGGAAGGGGAAATTGTCAAAAATTATCATGTACTTCCAACATAATAAGCTCCTATGTTAGGGATTATGAGTGATCTACTCATGTAGAGTGCACAGAATATGCTTTTCAGAGTGTGTATAGTCTTGGCTTTCTAGAATCCCCAAGCCACATTAGATTCATTTGAGAATTGTGTTGCACATGTATATGTTCAGCTGCAAGGAAAAATAAAACTCAATGTCATTGGCATAAAAGTTTAGGGGGCTGGAGATTTAGCTCAGTGGTTCTGGCGCCTGCCTCTCAAGTGCAGGGTCCTGAGTTTGATCCCTGTAACCACATACAATGTTGGGCGTGGTGACTCACACCCACCAGCAATCAATAGCACATACCACAGTGCCAGGCATGGTGGTTCATGCCTGTAATCTCAGCACTTGGAAGGCAGAGACAGGAGGATTGCTGAGTTCAAGGTTTGCCTGGGCTACATAGTGAGCTCAGGGCCAGCCTGAATTACAAATTGAGACCATGTCTCAAAAAAAAAAAAAAAACCCACAAAGAAAAAAAATACGAGTTTAATTGTCTCATGTTTCAAGAAGTCAGTATGTGACAGTTCAGTGATTCTCTATTCTCTGTGATTTGCCATTTGTAACAAAATGGCCACTATACCACAGGACCCCATATCTATCTTCTAGGTAGGAAGCAGGAATGTAATGTATGTCTCTGATGAGTTTTTTTTTTCAAAAAGAAATACTCCTATATAAATGTGCCAGGTACATGTACTAACTACCCACAATAAATGCATTCATTATATATTGTAAACGTGAGCTAAAAATTTAAAACTAAAAATGAAGGAAGTGCATATAGAGATAGAGGAATGAAGGTAGAAAAAGGAAAAGGAATAAAAAAATCAAGATGCATTAAATACATGTGCCTTCTCCATAAATGAATCTAAACTTCATGTGTTACACACATGTACTATAAACACATTTAAAAAACAGATAACTGTGTTTTCTAAGTTCTAAAGCTTATTTTTTTCTTATCATTTTGTGTGTTCCTGTGTAATGAGACCACTTGTATGTGCAAGTGAGAATAGGAAATCAGGAATTGTGGTTTTCCATCTTTTGTAGTATAGAAGACACAAGAAAAGAGGGTTGTAGATACATGTGAAATAGAAGCTCAAGAATGCATTCTGTGTAAATCTCAACTTGGAAACAAATGTAGTAAAAGTATGCAGAAAAATTAGTGTAAGACTCTGGCTGGTTCTGAGGAGGAAGGGAAGTTCCCTGGTCTATTAGTTTAGCACTGTAAAGATCTAAACTCAAAATCTCAGTGCACTCTGCATGGAGGAGCCTTCCTGAAGGCAAAACCAGCAAAGCAGGGGCAGTGAGAAGCAAAACCAAACCCTCATGACTTACCTTTTAGTTCTTGGATCCAGCCATAGCTGACTCTGGCCTGGCCCTAAACCTCCCACTTACATTAGCTAGTAATTTCTTTTTTAATTTAATTGAATTCTTTATTGGTACATTTTATATATATATATATATATATATATATATATATATATATATATATATATATCTCACAATCACACACAACATTGGGGAATTTATACCAATATATGACACAAGTTAATTCTCATTTTTACTCACATCCTTACCCAGCCACACCTCCCCAGCCCCTATATACATGCTCTTTTATTTTCTTTCAGAATCATATTTATTTCTTCCCCTCATTACATTCCCACACCAAATTTCCTTTAGAAATTTCCCATTCTACAAAAACTATCATACTTCAACATCACTGGTCATTTGAGAGATGAAAATGAAAACAACACTGAGATTTCATCTCACTCCACAAAGAATGGACGCTATTACAAAATCAACCAACAATCAATGCTGGCGAGGTTGTGGGGAGAAAGGAACCCTTTCCCACTGTTGGTGGGACTGCAGACTGGTGCAACCATTGTGGAGATCTGTGTGTGTGGAGATTCCTCAGAAAACTAGGACTAGAGGTCCCATTTGACCCTGCCATCCCCCTGCTAGGGATATACCCAAAGGAATTTAAAAAATCACATTGGAAAGACAGATGTACACCCTTGTTCATAGCAGCTCAGTTCATGATAGCCCAATCTTGGAAACAACCCAAATGCCCATCAACTGGAGACTGGATAAAGATGTGGGTTTTTAATGGAGTATTCATTCCTTTATGTGCAAATGGATACACCTGGAGAACACACTAATAAGTGAAATAAATAGATCACAGATATACATTAGCTAGTAATTTCTTATCCTTTTTACTTTTGCTTAAGTCAGTTGAAGGTGAAGTTGTGTCTCCTGATTCTAGGATACTCTGAATAATAGACCACCTATAGTGCATTTTTCCTTTTGACATATGCTGTCTTTGCTCAGAGAAGTAATTTCTCCTGAAGAAAGTCTGAGTGCTGGATTATATGATCATGAAGGTACCTCAGTTCTTTAAATCATGTTACACATGTGACAGATACTTGTTAATCAGTCGATATGATGATAACACTATATGTTGGTGTGCTAGCAAGTGAAATAGATGTTCCAGATCCTGTGTTCCTCTGATTTGTATTTTCCTCTGTGACCCTGTTCAAATTGCTTGGGCTGTCAGGGCTTTAGCAGTTTCATTTCTAATATTGGCTTCGTAACATGGACTATATCAAATAAGCAGTTGAGTTTCAAGTGAGACCATGTATGTCATAGCCCTGTGTAAACAGAGGGCTACAGAAGCAAAATACTTTGCTTGGAACAAGGGTCATCGTATCCTACAGGACAGATCTGAGCAGTGAGTTGTTTTTGTCTATAAAATTTTATTGACAAAAAATCATGTGCCATTGTCTGAATATTGTTCATTTCTGCTTGTTGGCTTAACTCAAGAATGCCAGCATAATCTGTATGGTTTCCTAAGTCTAAATACAGTATGGATATTTATAGGAAAACTCTGCTGACCTTCCAAATGGAATTAGGACATTTTAAAATAATACTGAGTATAGAAGCTCTCACACTTAATCAGCATTCCGTGAGAGATTAGTGAATGTTCACTTTGCTTCTCTCTTTCTTTGCACTTCTCTCAAATACGATTTTAATGGTGTCAAGACTGAAAGGCTGAGTAGCATGAGAAAATGGAAACAGAAAGTCATTACATTTTTTTCTTTTAAAATATGCAATGCACACAGCTGTTGAACTAAAATTTGATTATTATTCTATTGCAACAAAGACATCATGGACATCTAGATTGGTGCTTTAAAATGCACGCAAAACACGTCTCAAGATAGAATCCAAAGAATAACTTCTGCATCGTCAGCTTGTGTTTGTCACATCAGCTGTTTACGTTGAAGCTGGAGCCATTGCCGGAGGAATCTTTTCCTTGGGACTTTGTCGAGGGAGGGAGAAAATGAGCCTATTTGCCCTGTAGAGTGGATCAGTCACTTAGTGCGACTCCACATCAGGTGTTCACTCACTGATACAAAAACCACTTATTAAGGGTCTACAATGTCCTTGACATAGTGTCTGACAGAAGAGTTAAGGCTTTCAACAAAACGAACGCTCGCTCATGATCCCTGACCTCAGTGCTTAAACTCTACAGGCACATGCACTTCCACGGGGTTTCCACTTGACCCTGAGTACTTATGGGAAGCACTTGCTTAAACACAAATAGCAATGGGTGGCCCATTTTCTGCATGCAAGCAGTCATTAGAGAAGCTGTTGTTATTATGGATATTATTATGACTAATCTGAAATAAATTTGCTTGTGCCATGTTTCTCCTCATCCTGGAGGTGAGTTTATGTCTGCAACTTTTCCACCTTACAGCTTTTCAAAATGAAAGACTCCTCATGGTCCATTCATGTCTCCAACCCCCAAATGCCATAATTCTTTGAACTATATATTTAAAAATTTTAATTGATAGTTTATTAAAATAACCACCTATACTATTTCCATTATAAATTATGCTAAGTGTACATAAAAGTTGAGACTCATAGTAATGATGTTTGGGGCTGATACTGAGTTATTTCAAAGTATGACAGGAATAATAGATAACAATTGCTTACTTGGGTATTCTTAATTATAACAATCTCATTATTCATATTAACCCTGAAAATTGAGGTCAGCTATTAGATTGAAACATTGAGTTGTAGCATATGAAAAGTTTGGGTGTCTAGAAATTTATAATTAAAAATATGTCATTTAAAATAACTTTTTACTGCTTTTAGGTTTACCTTAAAAGTGTTTTGCTTTACTTTATAAATCACCTTTGGTGACAGTACATAAATTTTTTCTAGGTAACATTATCTTGCAAAAATAAAAGGTGTGAGCTCTCACTGCTTCAACTGTATACTGAAATCCTTTCAGCTTTGTCTCATTTAAAATGATGTATTGAGTCATTCTTAAAAGTACACCCACCTTTAGAAACTACACCCCTGCTTTCAGGTAATCACATGATTCCTTTATTCTTAGTGTCAGGCAGGACTTCTTCCTTCTTGTTTAATGTTTGCCTGAGAAGGAATAGAAATATTGGTTTCAATCATATTTCAAAAATCATGGATGTTGAAAAGCTTGGACCTAACATGATTAGCTTCATGGTCTTGATGGGGAATGTGAGAAGGGACAGTAGTCATCTCACCATCTCCATCACCTGCCACTCTGGAAAGATCCGGAAGCTCATCCTCAGCTGTCTCCTTAAAGGCCCATGGGAAAGGATTCCAGTTGTATGAAAAACTAACACAAAACTTGAAGGTTTGGTAGTGTTATTCAAAAGCTTTATTTCCAGACCGATTTTTTTCTGTCTTGTTGATCTACCAGCTCTTGGCAAAGGAGTACAATCATGAGTTGCCTATTCATCTTTTTTATGTTTGAGGAATATTCAAGGTTTTCATAAATATTGAAGATCTATGCTTTGATATGGAGACTTTGAGGATCGTTATATACCCCTGATCAAGTAACCTTTGCATTACACAAAATGACATTCTTTATTCTTACATATTTCTATGCTTGAGAATTTACATTAATAGTAACCTAGGGACTGTAACTTTCCTTTGGATAGCTTTAGGGTATTGTATTTTTTCAATACCTTTATTTATAATCTAATGTATCTTTATTTTGAACCAATTTCTTATAGGCAGTATATATTTGGATGCCAAACGTGTTCAATTTGATAATATATTGTATTTATGGGAGTGCTTAGAATATTTCCTTTTAATACTAATGTAACTATGCTAGGTTTAAATCTAATAACCTGCCATACTGACCATGGTGGCTCATGCCTGTAGTCCCAGCACTCAAGAGACAGAAGCAGGAGGATTGCTGTGAGTTCGAGGCTTGCTGGGCTACAAAGTGAGCTCAGGGCAAGATTGAACTACAAAGCAAGACCCTGTTTAAAAAAAAAAAAAAGGGGGAAAATCTAACATCCTGTTGTTTATTTTTTTGTTGTATCATATTTTCTTCTTTTTTCTTCTTTTCATAACTTTTTAAAAATTAAGGGCAGATTATTTCATCTTCCACATTGACATTTCTCATACCTTTTTATTTTACACTTTACTTTTCTATGTTTATACTCTATATTTCTAATCTATCAGTCTAGAGAGTGATATCACCAGAAAATACAAAACTTCAGACTCCCACAAAAATGACAGTTATGTAACTGTCCATGAACAGGAATAGATCAGAGCCATCTCAAGCAGTCAGGTAGAAAGGATTGGTAGAAAGACTGGTGTACCCGTGGCATCTGGAAGCAGCCACTAGTCAGGGAGAAGGGCAGAGACTCTCAGTTGCAGAGCAGGTGCCACCATGGTCTCTTGTGGTTTTCTCTACCAGGGATCCTGGCATCCTTGTCACTGAGAACCTTAATGTCAACAACATAATAATAGTAGGAGACTTTGGTAACCCACTTTCAACAATAAATACATCATCCAGAAAAAAAGATTAATAAGAAAGCATTGAACCTGAATTACACTTTAACCCTAATGAACCTAACAGATGTACGCAGAATGTTGCACCCTGTAGCACCAGCAGGATCAACATTTTTCTCAGACACATATAAGCCATTTTCCAGGATATGTCATAGGTCAGGCCCCAAAGCAATTCTTATCAAAATTAACATGATTGCAACAATGTAGGTATCTTCCCTGGCAGTAATGGCCTAAAATTAGAAATCACTGAACAAAGAAAAACAAAAATTCACAAGTATGTGGAAATGGAACACATTTCCAAGCAATTAATGGGTCAAAGAAGAAATCACCAAAGAAAGTCATTTTTAAAATTTAAAATTTACTTTGTATAAGCTGGCACATAAATATAAAAATTGTATATAGTACTGTGGTACCATGATGTTTCAATCTATTGAGTAGTGTTTAAATCAGGTTAAATGTATTTAATCTCTACAACATTTATAATTGATTCATAGTAAAAATGTAAAATCATTTCTTTTACCTTTTTGAAATGTATAGCATGATATTGCTATCTGCAGTCACCTCACTGTACTGTGGCATACCAGAGTTACTTGCTGCTACCTACAACTCATCATTCATTGGTTGATATTTCCCCACCCTTCCTCCTCCCTACACTCCCTGGCATTTAGTAACCACCACTGTACTCTCAAGTTCTATGAAATTACTTTTTCTCTTTTTTAATTTCCACGTATAAGATTGTATATGTGTCTTTCTGTGCCTGGTGTATTTTCCTTGACATAATTCTATGTTGCAGTAACTGACAGGACTTCATTTTTTTGTAACTAAATGATATTTTCTTGTGTCTATGTGTCATATTTTCTTTATTCAACAGCTCAGGAATACTTAGTTTGCTTTTATTTCTTGTCTATTTTGACTAGTACTGCAATGAACAAGGGTTTGCAGTGATTTCATTGATATGCTGATATCCTTTAGTTCTGTACTCAGTGGTGATATTGCTGTACTACATGGTTGTGTTTTAAAATATTTTTGATGAACCTCCATACTTTCTTCCGTAATGGATGTACTAATTACATTCATAGCACTAATGTGCAAAGGTTTCCTTCTCCTTATGCTTGTCAGAATTTGGTATAATTGTTTTTCTTTTCTTAGTAGAGTTCAGTAATGAACTCAGGGTCTGTGCACTGAGCTACATTCCCCAACCCTTTTCTCATTTTTATTTTAAAACAGAGTCTTGTCATGTAACCAGGTTGTCAAAGCTGGGCTTGAACTTGTGGTGTTCTGCCTCAATGTGTCAGAATGTTTTTGATAACAGTTCTTGCTGTGGTGAGGTGATATCTGATCGTGGTTTCAATTTTCATCTTCTTGATGATCACTGGGGTTGAATATTTTTCCACATACCTATTGGTCACTTTATGTCTTCTTTTGAGAAATGACTGCTTAGGCCTATTGCATGTTCTTAAATCAAGTCGTTTCTCTGCTATTGATTTTTTTTTTACTTTCCTAGTATTTTATAGATATCAACTCCCCCTAAGAATAGTGTGCTCAAATTTCTCTCACTCTGTTTTTTTTTTCTCACTGTTGATGTTATTCTTGCTGTTCACAAGCCTTTCAGTTAACATAACCTCATCTATTTATTTTTGCTTTTGCCCCATATTTTGAAGTCTTCTGAAAAAAATCTTTGATTATTTTAATGTTAAAAATATATTTCCTTTATTTTCTTCTAATAGTTTTGTATGTTCAGGTATTATATTTCACTTTTTAGTACAATTTGTGTTGACTTTTTAATCGGTGAGAGAAGTTTAGTTTGATTCTTCTGAGTATGCGTACCCAATTATTAAAAGATTATCCTTTTTCATTGTGTACTTTACAACTTTTGCCACAGATCAACTATGAACCTCATGGGTTTACTTCTAGACTGTCTTTCCTCCCCAATTCCTTGATGTATCTATACCAGTGCCATGCTGTTTTGATTTATAGTGTATCTGAAATCAAGTATTATAATGCCCCCATCTTTTTATTGTTTCTCAAGGTGGCTTTGATTATTCTGGATGTTTTGGGATTGATATTCTAGTTCTTTAAAGACTCTCATTGGTATTATGATAGCTGATGAAATGAATTTCTAGAGATAATTAATATGTATATTTTTATAATATTGATTCTTCTAATTCATAAATACAGAATTTATTTACATTTTTGTGTCTCTCTAGTTTCTTTAATCTATTTTTATAAAATTCATTATAGAGATCTCTCACTTCTTTGGTGAAATTTATTCCTAACCATTTTATTTTTTATAGCTATTATAAAAAAGATTGATTTCTTAATTTCTACTTTGGATAATTCATTATTGGTATACAGTGACATTACTAACTTTTGTATATTGATTTTTATTCTGAAATTTTGTTTAATTCTTTTATTAGCAGCCGTGTTTCTGGTGGACTGAGGAATGAGCGGCGGGCGGACCAGACCCAGCAGCTCCGGGCCCACCGTGCCGTGTTTCAGGCGGTCTGGGGAACCGGCGGCGGGCAGACTGGACCCAGCAGCCCCGGGCCTGCTGTGCCGTGTGTCCAGCGGACTGAGGAACCAGTGGTAGGCGGAACGGACCCAGCAGCTCCGGGCCCCACCGTGCCCTGTTTTCTGGCGGACTGAGGGAACAGCCGCGGCTGACCGGACCCAGCGGATGCGGCCCCGCCGTGCCTTGCTTCCGGTGGATTGAAGGAGCAGCAGGCAGACCCGGCTGCAGGGTGCCGTCCATTTCCAGTGGACTGAAGGCCGCCCACCAGCCCGCTGTATCTCGGAGCTGTGCAGTGAGGAGGCAGACATAGAGGTAACTCATAAGCTCAAAGTATCCAGTATAGAATCTAACAAACCTTTTTATCTTATTTACTGTGTTTAATACTGATATTGGCATTTATTGTATTATGGTAATTCTTTTATTAGCAGTAATTGACTTTTTGGTGGAGTCTTCAGTGATATTCTAAACATAAGAGCCTTATATCTGAAAGCAATGAAAAATAGACTTCTACTTTTCAATTTTGGGTTCCCTTTAATTCATTCTATTGTCTGATTACTCTGATTAGGCCTTTCAAACCTACATGAAATAAAAGTGGTAGAAATGAGTATCCATATTTTGTTCCAGGTCTTAAAAAGCCTTGAACCTTTTGCCATTCAGTAAAATGTTAACTGTTTTCTTATTATAAATGTCTTTTTTAAGGTTGAGGTACATTCTTTCAGAATTTCTTCAGAAATTGTACTGTGAAGTAATAGTGAATAGTGAACCAAATATCTCCTGTGGATCTATTCACATATTCACATGGATTTTGTTTCCATTCTTTTGGTGTGAAATATCACATATATTGATTTGTGTGTGTTGAACCATCTGTTCATCTCTGAGTTAAATTTCAAATGATAAAGATAGATAATCTTTGTAGTATATCATTTTGAATCTATTTTACTAGTGCTTTGCTGGGGATTTTTTGCACCTATATTGATTAAGGATTTTGACTTAACAGTGAAATCATCTTGCAGGATTTTAGGGGAGATGGGAGACCCTACTGAACTCATTAATTTTAGTGAGATCAAATTTTTTTCTACATTTAATTTTTAGCAGTATATGTTTGCAGTACATAATATTTACATGCCTTATGTGGAGTTATTGCATGTACTTAGTACGTTATAATTCCTTTTCTCATGGCATTCTTTCCTCTTTTTCTCCCTCCATCTCTTGATCCCATTCACATTTGGGAAAAATACCTCTTTTTTTTTGCTATTGGTTTCTCACATAGGAGAAACAAGGTGATACATAAGCTTGTGGGCTGATTTATTTCACCTAGTATTATGGCTTCCAGATGCATCCATTTTCTTACCAGTGTCTCAGATCTATCTTTATGGCAGAGTAGTGCTGCATGGGATGCAGAAACCACATTGTCTTTGTCTGTTGATGGGCATATGGGCCACTTCCAAGACTTAGTTAGCTATGAATTGTGTTGCTATAAATGTGTAAATGTGGATCTGTGTAATGTAATGTTTCTAACTATTTTGGGAAGACATCTAGAAGAGAAGTAATTGGGTCAAGGAGAATTTCTAGTTTTAGTCTTTTCAGGAATCTTCATACTGATTTCCATAGTTACTGTACTTCTTTACATTACCAGCAATAGTATGGTGAGGTTTCTACCTCTCTAGCATTTTTTTTTTTGTTTTGTTTTGTTTTTGTGGTACTGGGGATCGAACTCAGTCTAGCATCTGTTATTATTGCATTTTGTGATGATAGTCACTCTTTCTGGGATAAGATGGAATCTCAATATTTTTTTTAATTTGCACTTCTGTAATGTAAATTAATGCCAGTGATGCTGAGCATTTCCTTTTGTATTTATTGATCATTTACACTTCTGTGAAGTATCTGTTCATTTCTCTTGACCATTTTTTTCTTTTTTTTTGAGACAGGGTCTCGCTCTGTAGTTCAGGCTGGCCCTCAGCTCACTATGGTGCCCAGGCAAGCCGCCACGAACTCAGCAATCCTCCTGTCTCTGCCTCCCAAGTGCTGGGATTACAGGTGTGAGCCACCACGCCCAGCATTGTGGTATGCGGTGTTGATTGTTGGTGGGCGTGAGTCTCCACACCCAGCATTATATGTGGTTACCGGGGATCAAACTCAGGACCCTGTGCTTGCGAGGCAGGCGCCGGAACCACTGAGCTAACCCTCCGGCCCTCTCTTGACTATTTTTGATGATTTTTTGGGGGGGGGATGGGCATTGTAAGTTTTTGAGGCTGTCACATGAAACGTTTTCTGATATTTCTGAAGTCTATGTGATCTAAGCTCCAATTTAACTCCGTGGTTACTTTGTGTATTTCATGTTCATGCGATCTGTCCACTATTGAAAATAGCAGATTCAGGCTCCCAATTTTACTGTTTTGGGAACTTTTTGTTCCTATAGCTTTTTTAATATCGCTTTATATATTTGTGTGCTCCAACACTGGGGTATATACATTTCAAATTGTTTTGTCTTTCTGAATTGACCCTTATCTTATTATATAATGACCTTCTTTGTCTTTTCATTGCTTTTGACTCTCATAGTCTGTCAGAGTGGCCAAATGACATGCTCTGGTATTGTGTTGTGATTCCTACTTAGGTTATTGACTTGGTCTGTTACAGACTGGTTTTTGTTTTTGTTTACCATAAAAGTTAAAAAAAATATGTGTATTATAGCAAGATATTTTGAGATGGCCTAATTAACATGACAGTAAAGAACAGAAACAAGAGAAAGTGTGAAAAAGAAAACTTAGTATGTCTTCTATCTTCATATTTGTACTTCTTTTCCCCTATATTTTGAATTTTTGTATCTCATTTTACATTTTTGTGTCACTTATATCAACATACTGACATAATTATTTTCAGTTGTTTTGTCTTCTAATATCATGTAAAGATATGACTGATTTTTGCATTATGTTTAAATGTTAATACATTTTTAATTTGTCCATATAATTTATACCCATGAGTTTTATACTTTGCAAGTTTTCTACTTTCTCATAAATGTCTCTTTCAATTTAAAGAAGTCCTGCTGGCATTTCTCCCTGAAAGTTCAGTGGAGATAAATCTCTCAGCTTGTTCTTGGCAATGTCTTCATTCCTTCTTCATTTCAGGTTAATTTTGCTGGGTACAAAATACTGGGTTGACTGTTATTTTTTCCCTTGATTTCAGTGAAAATAGCATGCCATTCTATCTTGACCTCTAAAGTCCCTGTTGAAAGAAAAGTCTACTGTCATGAGTACTGAAACACCCATTTGTGTGTGGGGGTTTTTTGTTGTTGTTTTTTTGTTTTGTTTTTTGGCAGTACCAGGGTTTGAATTTTTGCCTTGTGCTTCCAGGGTAGACATAGTACCACTTGAGCTAAATCCCTAGCCCCATGAATATGTTTTTGGTTTGTTTTATTTCAAAGGCTTTGAATCTCTATTATTCATTTTTGTCAGTTTGGTCTAGGTAAGTGAAGTTGGACTGGTGATGTTCGACCTCGCTCTCCTAGATTTTGCTGTCTTTTTCTAAGTTTGGGAATTTCTTGTTTTCACTTTTCTGAATAAACTTCCTACCTCATTGGTGTTCTCAAATTCCTCTGAAGCTCCAGGTAATTCAAATATTTGCTCTTTTCATACTGTCCCAAAGTTCCAGGAAGCCATCTTCATTTCTCTTCATTCTTTTTATCATTTTTGCCTCCTGCTATTTATTTTCAAATAGCTTATCCTCAAGCTCACAAATAGATTTAGTGCTTTTTTCCATTTGATTTATCCTGCTATCAGTACCATCTGCTGCATTTTTAATATTACTAGGTATATTTTTCAGGTCAAAAATTTTGTTTGACAAAATTTTTTCATCTCTTTGTTGCTTCTTAGAATATTGAGTAATTTTTCTGTCTTCTTTAAGCTCATTTAATTTTCTTAAAACTGTTGTTTTAATTCTCAGATACTTTTCCCATTCTAATTCCTATGTAGCCATTATCTATTGCCTTATTTTGAGTATAATTGAGGTTATATTCCTTGAAAGTGGTGATGTTTATTGACATGCGATACCACCTGGACATTGAAGGATTGGATAATTATTTATTCCTAGGGTACCTAGCCTGTAGCTTTTTTTTTTTTTTTAGCCTTTACATTCGCATTTATTCATTTGTTTTGGTCATGAAACTGGAGACCGAACGTACCACTCACACTGAGCTACGTTTCCAGATCTTTTTAAGTTTTTTAGATAGAGTCTCTTTTAGTCATTAAGTTGCTCAGACTGGGTTGGATTTGTGATTCTTCTGACTCTCCTAGAGGGCTGAAATTACTGTTGTGTACAACCACTCTGAATTTGTAGTCACACCATTTTAGCACTAGATGGCACACAAAACAAGGTTTCCCCAGGTCTTTTACTGATGTATTATTACTATTTTAGCACTAGAAGGTGATACAAGTTTAGGTTTGTTCCAAGTCCATATTGGGCATGCTCATTAAAAATTAAGGTAGTATCACAAAAGAGTTCTCCCTCCCCAGAAGCCTCTCTGAGACCAAGGTAGGTCCAGGGTTCTAATAAGCAACCACTAATTTTTGGTCAGGCACGACCCAGGCCCAGGATGAATCACCATGGATTGACATACTGCCAGTTTCTATGCCACATTTCTATCTACCAACACTACCAACTGTGTCTCACTATGAGCTTACAGCCCACAAGTACCAATACAGCATTGGAAAAGGACCAAGTCCAAGCAGGGATGGGCTACTTCGAAGAGTCCAAAAGGGGTGCTACCAGCCCCAAGGATGCTAGGTGGAATAGAAGTACAGTAGTCTGGGGCTGTGCATCTTCCTTTAGCCTGGGTCTATTTCTGAGGTTCTGAGAACGAGGGTGTTTGAACTTTCCTGAATGTGGCAGCTTCCAGGAATACATATACTTCATTGTACACTAAGGGCTATGCCCATAGCTTGCTGTATATATGTTTAAATATGAGTTCATTCATTGAGGTCCTATTTCTCTTTCTGGTGAAAAGGAAGCTCAAAGTCTTGGATGTGAGCATACCAGGAGTCCAAAAAATTACAGACCAGAAGCCCTAATGAAACTGGAAGAAAATCCTCAACCAAATTCTAGAAAATTATTCCAGAACACATTGAAAGGATCACCCCAATGATACAGGGGTATTTGTCTATGGAAAACAAAGATGTTTCAGCATATGCAAGTTATAAATGTGCTGTACATTAACAAAATGAGGAATGTAAATCATCAAGGCTTCTCACTAGATATAAATAACACATTTTGCAAAGATCTGTGTTCTTTCATGATATACACTTCCATGAAAATAGATACAGACTGGTTGGGCCTCAATAAAGTGAAGCCTGTGTGACCAGCCAGAGTGGTCATACCCAACAGTGAAAGAGCAAACACTTTTCCTCCAAGATCAGAAACAAGACAAGTGTGCCTTGTCTTCCACTTCTGTTCAGTGCATCATAGCCCTGGAAAGTCTGTATAGAACAGTAACACAAGAGAAAAAGAGACAAGGTCTTTAAATAAAAATGAAAGAAGTCATTTTTTTATTTACACATAACATGTTTTAAGTGTAGAATACCATGAAAATCTCTCAAACCTGGGAGAAGGTGTATAAAAACTTTATATAACTGTATAAAATTCTATGGCACAATGTATTTAAAATCAGTTGCTTTTTGGTAAAATAACAGAAAGTCACCTGAAAAATTTAAGAAAACAATCAATTCATACTATGTCAAGATGAGCAAAATATATAGCAGATGTAGTGGCTCACGCTTGTAATCTTAGTACTCAGGAGGCAGAAACAGGAGTATTGCTGTGAGTTCGAGGCATGCCTAGGCTACATAGAGAGCTCAGGGCCAGCCTAAACTATAAGAAGTGAGACCCTGTCTCAAAGAAATTTTTTGATAATTAATTAATAAAGTACTAGGCATTTAAAGCCATAAGACATTGATGAAAAAACTGTGGAAAATACAAGTAAATGGAAAATCATCCTGTGTTGATAGAGCAGAAAAAACAAAATTGTGAAAATGTTCATGTTACTTAGTGTTATCTATAAATTCAATAAAATCATAACAATTTAAATTTTCCTGTGAAATAGAAAAAAATTGAAAATTCATATAAAACTAGGAAAGACCTTAAATAACTAGAACTATCTGATGCAAGAAGTCAAAACTAGAAGTATTATAATTCTTTAAATTATGCTATAATCATCATAGTGTGTGATACTGGTATAAAAACAGGCACAGAGACTAACTGAAAGCAGTAGAAATTCCTGAAATAAATTCATGCATATAAGATCAACTAATATCTGACAAAGGTAGTAATAACAGCCAGAAGGTACAGATTAATACTGTCTCATTCAGTAAAGTGAGTTGGTAAAACTGATTATACTCCCATCAAATAAAAGAAAATTTGATACCTATTTTATAACATATACAAATTTAACTTAAAGACTTAATGTGATATCTTATATTATTAAAGTCCCAGGAAAAAAGCAGAAGGGAAAACTGCACACTGTTGATTTTGGCTGTGGTAGTGTAGATTGGATTCCCAAGGCACAGGCAGCAAATTCAAGAATGACTAAGCAGAGCAGCATCCAGCTCAAAAGCTTTTGTAAAGCAAAGGAAACAGCAATCAAAACGCAACCAGACACTAATAAACCATGTCTTTGACAAGATTCTAGTGCCCAAAGTATATAAAGAACTCATACAACTATGTAGCAGAAAGACTAACAATCTGATTTAAAAATAGGTGAAGGCCCAGGTGTGGAGGTGGAAGCTGGAAGATCAGTTGCTGTGATTTCAAGACCAGCATCGGGTTGCTGGTGAGTTGAAGGCCATTCTGAATTAGAGAGTGAGACCCAATCTCCAAAAGACAAACAAGCAAAGAAAATGGGTGAAGGATATGGAAAGCCTTTCTGTAAGGAAGTCATGAGAATGGCCGCAACATTGCTTACCATGAGGGCTGAAAATAAAACCCACAGTATCATATCATACTTGGATGGCTGTTGTAAAAACCTCAAAAGACAAATATTGGTTAGAACAGTTCCTCCTTGCTTGATTTTTTAAAGTATATAAATTAGTACACAAATTTTCAGAAATGGTGTGGAGGCTACTCAAAAAGTTAAAACCATGATCCATCGATCTAACTTTTTGCTGTATAGCCACAGGAAGTGACATCAGTAGTCTTTCTTTTGTGGTCAGTGTTGTGCTATGTATAGTCTCCATTCATAGATGAATGGAAAAAGAAAATATATATAAATATATTTCATATACAACATAGGATAAGGAATATATGTATATGCACCTATATAAATATTACTCTCCTATACAAAAGAGTGTTACTGATCTTTAAGGAATCAAGGAAATCTTGCCAAGTAGTGGAACATAGATAAAAGGGGAGACATTATGTTTAGTTGTTTTGAAACAAGTTGGACCTAGGGTATGAGAACCTTCCCCAAGATGCCTTGAGACCAAAAAGAAATAGCCAAATCTAGCATTGCACAGAATGCAATTGATTATAAGACTATGTGATAGAAAGGGTGTTCTGCATAGCAGCAGTTCTAGTTGGATCCCCACAGTGTAGTCAAAAGGAGGGTCTTATCAAGGGACTCACACAAAAGTGACTTCCTGTAAGTTGGAATGTGCTGGGTGTTATGGTTTAGATCTGGAGTTTCCCCCAATACCTCTTATGAAGAAAGTGACTGATTCATAAGGCCACTTATTCTCATTGGTAAATTAGTCCACTAGTGAGTTCCACCACCACTGGTGCTGCTGGGAGATGGAGCCTAGTGAAAAAAGGCAGTCAGGGGACACATGATCTCCTGCTCCATCTGCTCTCCTCTCCTTGCTCCCTGGACGTCCACATTTCCTCTTCCCAGGCCTTTCCATGGTGCTGTTTCTTCTTTAGAGCTAGCTGACCATGGATTGTAACCACAAGCCAAAATAAAGCTCTCCTCTTTTAAACAGGTATTTGACTGAGATACTTGGTTTCTTTTAACCTACTACCAAAGAATCAAGCACATCACAAATACCCGGGAATACTCAGAAGTCTCTACA
Source organism: Thryonomys swinderianus (assembly GCA_004025085.1). Lineage (NCBI taxonomy): Eukaryota > Metazoa > Chordata > Mammalia > Rodentia > Thryonomyidae > Thryonomys > Thryonomys swinderianus. The sequence continues at coordinate 28,385 of PVIC010005988.1, read as the reverse complement.
TGCCACTCTACTCATTTTGTCACCTATAAAGGTAGGTGATGGGAAGCCATACAGGGAAAAACAGCTAAGGTTACTCAGATGCAATCATGGGGATTGTGACTCAAGATAGCATATGAAGTCATGTCAAGCTGGACTTATAAGAAGGTAAATAAACCAGACAAAAAGACTACTCTTACATACTCTCACTGTTACACAGAGAATCTTAAAAAGTGGAATTCATAGAAACAAATAGTATGAGGGTAGGTAAAAGAGATCAAAGTTTGGGAGGATAAGGAAGTTTTGATTAAAGTATAGAAAATTTAACTCATCTGGAGATCTAATGTAATGCTTTGAGGCTGTAGTTGATATATTTTACATTTAAATATACATTTAAATCTTAAATATTCTTGTCCCAAACATCCAAAATGGTAAATCTGTGGAGTTGTATATGTTAATTAGCTTCACTGGGGTGATCATTTCGCAGTGTGCAACTATATAAAATATTTTATGTACCCTGACTATATACCATTGCTATTTGCTAATTACACTTCAGAACAGTGGAAAATATACATTACAGTCTGCCATCAAGTGATGCATCATTTCACATATTTGATACTGTTATATTTCCATTTCATCCATTGTTGATTTATCATGAATTTTACTTTTTATGTAATATCTCCTAAATGCATTTATTTTCTTGTTAATAGCTCTTCATATTTTGCATAAATTAAAGCAATAGAAGAAATATTGTATATTTACCCATATAGTTACTATGTCTGGTTCCTATCTGATGTAGATAGATATTTAGATCTGATATATGTTCATTCTACCTGAATGACTGTCTTTAACATTTCTTGTTGGGGACATACTCATAAGTGAAAAAAGTAGGTCACAGATATGTAAATATTGTATCTTTTCTCTGGTATGAAAAATTGAAGATGTAAAGGAGTTCTAAAATGTATGATAGATATTGTGAAATAGAAAATATTCAAAGTGAAAAGGGAGAGTAGGGATAAATAAAGAAGGGCAGAAAAATTTTGATGGTAATAAAAGGAAGAAAAGCTTTTAGCTTTTCTTTGTATAGCTTTGTATATAGGGGAAGGAGGTTGTAAGGTGGACAGGGGAATGGGAAAAAATGAGAATTAAGTTGTGTCAAATACTGGTACAAATTCTCAGTGTTGAGTGTGATCATGTTGTGTATATGAAATGTACCAATAGAATCAATTAAAAATTAACCAGAAGGTGTTTATATCTCATACCAAATATTGAAGGTATTTATTAATATCTTGTATCAGTTATTTTCTGGAATGTGATGAGTATAAACTTACCAGTTTTAATTAATGATTAAATTGAGGGAAATAAAATGGATATGAATAACTTCTCACATCCTGAAACAAGGAAAAAAGTATTCCTTGTTGATTGACTCTGCGGTTATTAAACTCTTCTCTTGTGAAAGATTTCCCACATGGAATAGAATGGTACATTGACAGAATTTTTTAGTGCTATAAAGATATTACTTTAGCTTTGTATTTGCATTGTTTTAGCAGGAAATATGCCGTTACCCTGATGCTTATTTATTTGACTGTGATATGCTTCATATTTCTCTGTAGCAGCTTTCAGATTTTCCCATTATCCCTAGTTTTGAGTAATTTGCTGATGATATGCCTTTGTGCAGTATTCTCATGTTTCTTGTCCATGAATTTCTTTTATCTGTAGATAAGAGTATTCATCAAATCTAGAAAGTGTCTTAGCTATTATTTCTTAAAATACTTTATAGCTCTTCTGCTAGGTTTTTGGTTATTTCACGTAAAATATATTAGGTTATTTCATGTTCTTTCACAGCTCATTGATATTCTTTTCTGTTTTCTGATTCTCACTTTTTCTGTAAAATTTTTTGCACGAATTCATATTTGTATGAGCTAAAATTCATGAATGTTTCCTTCTATAATTTATAAACAGCCATCAGTCTCATTCAGTGTATTTTTATTCATGCTGGACATTGCATTTTTCTTCCCTAGTAATTTGATTTGGGTCTTTGTTGCAGTTCATATGTCTCCATGTAACTTTCTGATGCTATAACATGCAGTTATAGCAATGGTCTCAATATTATTATTTGCTAAACAATTCAGTATCTCTGGTAATTTTACACTGGTTATCATTTGTTTATTATCCTCCTCCGTGTGGCCCACTGTAGTCTTGTTTCTTTTCTTGTCTGGTAACCCTTAACTCCATGCTAGATGTTGTCAGCATTGTCACTTTGTGCTGGGTGAGTAAGGGGTATTTCTGATTGATGTAAATATTCTTGAGCTTTGCTATGGTACCATTTAGTTATTTGAAAATTATTTGATTTGGAAGGTCCTGATTTTTTTATTCATTAAATGAGCTCAGAGCACCACTCAATAAAGGACTATTATTCCCTGCTAATGAGGAAAGCTCTCCTCAGTACTTATTACAATGGCCATCAATACATGGTGGAATATTTCTTTGCAGCAAGCAAGAAACAATTCTCTGTCCATCCCCGTGTGACAAGGAGATGATTGCTTCTAGTTCCTTCGCCTGGCTGCTGTAGGCCAAATCTGCTGTGTCCCTGGAAGGCCCACTTGCCAACCTGTGGCAGTAGCAGGAGCTGGTGATGCCTTTGGTGGGTGGAAGTTAGAGTATCTGGGGCATCCCTTGAAGGAGGGATTGGAGGCCTGGCCCATCTCCCATCTTTTTGCTTCTCAGCTGCCACAAAGGAAGCCGCTGTGCACTCCCACACACCCTTGTCTCCATGCCTGGTGCCAGGACCCAAATCATCTTCACTCCTTGTAAACTGATCATCTCAGTTATTTTCTGCCCACATTGGAAAATTAACTAACACATCGACCTTCAGTAGTTTATATACATATGCAGCTTGATGGACTTTTTGTTCCTATTCAGGAGACTTGCTTGATGTCTTTCTGTTGTTCTCTTTTGGTCTGTGAATTCTTGAGCATTATTTACTTTCTTTTCCCAAATCCTCAATGCTTTCTCTGCTCTGAGAGAGTCTGCCAAGCTCTGCTTCATTTCCCTGTTCCTACCCTAGTGAAAACTTTCTCAATAAAGTAGCCTGAGACAATAAAGTGACTCACTTTGTTTTTGTTTCATTGCCTCCCATACAGAATCTTGAAAGTAGTTTTTTTATATATTTTGTTTCTTTGTCTGTATTTGGCAGAAGGATAGAATTGGTCCCTGTTGTTGTCTCGGTCAGATACAGGACTGTGAACTTCATTTTACAAGTCCACGGAATGGTTTTTAATGGTGCAGGTCAGTGATTAAAATAGACCTTCTCAAATTTGTCTTCTTCTAACCCTGAATACTGTTTCCTGCAAGTTGTTTGTACTTAGAGAGAAAGTTATTTCCAGTTTTGTGGATTTTCTCTAGAGGTCTGTTGTTTTCCATTTATGAATCTTAGGCTATAAGCACAGTTCTCTCATGAGAAAGAATTTCTAGAAATTGTCATTCTCTGACTGCAGGTCTTCATAAGCTGGCATTGTGTAATTAGCTTTATCTGATTTGGTGCTGCAGAAATACAAGTCTCAGACACATCATCAGTACAGTGCTTAAAAAGGCTAGTATCTGATAAATAACTCCCCACCTCCCTCACCCATGCGTTTTCTTACAAAGACAAAATTGTCTCTGCAGTTCCCTGACAAATGAAGCTACTGTCAAGATGATTGTATGTAACAAGGTATTGAATAGAGAGGCAGGATTTTGCCTCCCTTTGTGCTTCATTTTTAATTCCTTTTTCTCCTCTAACACTCTCAACACCAACCTATGGTACAGACCTCCATTTGGACAATTACAGCTTTATGGGACTAATGAATGGGTTTTCATGGGCAGGGCAGACTTTGATTCTCCATGCTAAAGTGTTATCCATGGGAGTCCGTGGTGTTTCTTAACAGCGCTGGCTGCCTGCCGTTCCTTTTTCTGTCTTGTGAATCGTCTGAGGCCCCTCTCCATGGCTCCGCTCCATGGGAACCCATTATACCATATCAACTCCCTGAGTCAGCATTAAGGCTGCTTATTATTCATTCAGCTTTGAGTTGGGAAATACAGGGTTGAAACTGAAAAGCCTTTTTAAGATGGGGCACTTGGGGTAGGAGAAGTAGATGGTATATGCAGAGGCTCCACAACAAAGCTATGACTAAGTCAGAGATGGAACACTACAAACCCCGCTTCTAGTAATGATTAAAGTCCCATGAACACCAAGACCAATTCTTCAGGAAGCACAAAGGATGAGATTGATCAGGCACACTTCTGTGGTCTTTTCATAAGATTATAGCATGTGAAAAGGTGTATTAGGATGATCTCCTTATGGAGATCGCTCAGGCCCCGAATTTAGTACTGTTTTTATTCTCATTATTCCAACTTCTCCACTAAGACATTTAGAACTAGTAAATAATAAGTATAATAAGTAAGAGCAGGAGGACAGCCATACTCTTCTGTGCTGGTATGAAGCTATGTGTTTTTAAAAACACTGCTACTGCTGAGGATAGTGCCTCTACCGCAGCCCTCAGAAGGCTGAGGAAGGAGGATCGTTGCAAGTTCAAGGCCAGCCTGGCCTGCATAATGTGTTCAAGATCACCCAGAACTACACAGCAAGAGCCTGTCTCAAAAGAAAAAAAGTGCACTAGTACTTTTGATTTTTATTTATTATTTAGTAGAGCTATTTAGTTGGTGACATGTATCACCCACTATGCATTCCTTCCTTCTAAGTGCATTCTGTGTGTATGTGTGTGTGTGTGTTTGTGTGTATGTGTGAATGGGACATAACTTCTGCCCTATCCTGTCATGTCTGAAAATCAAATGATTCTGCCTTTTCATTACCGAGCTTAGAGTGTTACCAGATTTCTTCCTTCAGTTTTTGCTTCTTTTTTTTTCCCCCTGCCTTTGTCCAGTCAAAGAGAAGTCCTTTGGATTTAGTTTTTGCATCAGACACACTTCGATCACTGTTCATCTTCCACATGGTGGTTTCACCATGACCCATTTAGAGCTTATTTGTAGGTATGTGATAGATAGAAAAGTAGTATTCATGGGCCTGGGATTTAGTTCAAGTGGTACCACGCCTATTTTGGGAGCACAAGGGCCCAGTACCACAAAAAAAAAAAAAAAAAAAAAAAAAAAAAAAAAAAAAAAAAAAAAAAAAAAAAAAAAAAAAAAAAAAAAAAAAAAAAAAAAAAAAAAAAAAAAAAAAAAAAAAAAAAAAAAAAAAAAAAAAAAAAAAAAAGAAAAGAAAAGAAACAAACAAACGAAAGTAGTATTGTGGTACTTTACACCATAATAATCATATGTTGAGTAATTATCATGTTAATGTCCTTGAAGAACATTGGACGATAGATGATAATGAAAAGTGGGTGTAAAGATGTTGGTAAGCAGTACTTTGATTTCCTCTGGTCTTCTGTAGTTATATCAAGAGCTTGCTGGCAATGGAAAGCTATCATGATCTAAGGCACATATTCAGGAGTGAGAATCCTCCCAGCCTGATTGATGATATCCACCAAATTAGACAGTATATAACACAACTGTATATATAGCCACCAGACGACATCTGGAACACAGGCAGTTCACTGACACATTTGAGTGATTTCCCTTGTTGCATTTGTGGTCCTCACAGTGCTTCCCCAGGAAGGCCTCCACTGAAGAGGGGCAGACTTGTATTTGAAGGCAAGCAGGCATGGAGTAAGAGGGTGAGGGCCAAGGGGATACAGGTGAGATGACAGGTGCTAAACTAGCCATGGCAAAGATGAAGTCGATGATGATGTACAAGGATTCCTTTGCAGAGTGCTTGTAGTTGGCAGCAGTGCTTTGTAACACTTTTACGGTTCTTCTTCTTCATTAAAATTTGTAAGTGACTAAAAGTGTTTCTCCATGGAGGTGGTAATATCTTGGAATGTAACAGAGACAGAGAGCAGGAAACATGACAGTTATGTGTCAAGGAATTCAATCAGAGCCATAAATGTGCTTACATTTTGTATGGATCCTGAAAACTCAATACCCCTACTGTAATGCTAGAGTTGAGATGGTTGAAATAGGAAGGAATGTCTCCAAAGAGAGTGAGTGTCAAAACTATAAATATCTCACTACAGAAATCCATGTGCTCTCTACTGTCTGAACCCCTAAAGATTCATAGTGATTTCTCAAGTGTAATATATCTAGACATATTACTTCAAGTTGTCTGGAAGTATCAGAATGACAGGCTTCAGTTAGAATCTCCACTTAATCAACATGTTAAGAGAAGATGTTGAGATTAGGTAGCTACTGTCATGATCACTGGGATTTTCTTAAAAGAAAAAAAAAAAAGAAATCACGTTGCTATTACAAATAAATGGCTATTCTTGGGAGAACCTAACCTTTCCTAATAAAGTTGCTCAGTATAGCTTTATTTTAAATCTTTTTCCTTTATTGAGTTTATTGGTACATTTTAGATACCCATTACCATTACATTCAACATTGAGAATGGTTACCTGTCCATGATACATCTTGATTCTCATTTTTTCCATCCCTTCCTACAGCCCTCCATCCCTTATATACATAAGCTTTGTTTCCATTTTTTTGTTTCTGCCATCAAATTAAGGAAAGAAAAAAAAACAACACTACAGATTTCTTAAGAAGCCTGGGCACCAGGCCAACAGCTGTAACTATGGGCTGATAGTTTTTTCTACTGTTGAGTTAATTGTGTATGTAGTGTTCCTTTAATAAGAAAGCTGGGGTAACTCTTGTCACTGCCCTAGTGATGTGGGAGTTCCCACACAGATTTTTGTGCAGAAAGGATGCAGAGGAAAAAAAGGCACTCACTAATGCAGAGCTTCTGTATAGGAAGGGATTATGCTTTGTGCACATGCCATAAGTTATGTGACTCCCATCCTAATTATAAAGACTGGACCTATATCCAGTTTAATGATTATTATTCTTGAAAAATCTTCCCCATTCATATTTATCATGATTGGCAGACTTGGTGGGTAAAGATTACATTTCGTGAAGGTATGTAATAAATAATGCTAATGACAAAAGTCATTAAATTACATTTTCAGTATCAGAGTACAGGAATTTTTATTCTGCATATCCTCAGCATTATCCTTCTTTCTCCTTCTTCACTTCCTAGACAAAATTATTCCCGTGTCCTGACTGACCTTTTGGCACAAAATGGAGAATCAAAAGAAACAAAAAATAACTAAGAAAGAGGAAGTACACATATTTACACACCAAACAGATATGTTTTTGTTCATTAACCTTGTAAATTAAATTCTTTTTTTTTTTTTGAGACAGGGTCTTGCTTTGTAGTTCAGGTTGGCCCTGAGCTCACTATGTAGCTCAGACAAGCCTCAAACTCAGCAATCCTCCTGTCTCTGCCTCCCGAGTGCTGGGATAACAGGCGTGAGCCACCATGCACGGTACTGTGATTTGTGGTATTGATTGCTGGTGGGCCTGAGTCACCACGCCCAGGATTGTTGTATGTGGTTACAGGGGATTAAACTTGGGACCTTGCACTAGTGAGGCAGGCACTGGAACCACTGAGCTAAATCTCCAGCCACGTAAATAAAATTCTTAGCTTTGATGAAAATATATTCTCTTCGGTCAGAGTCAGTGTAGTCTGAACCATTGTCTCATTCTCCATACTAATGCTGCCATTATCTTCTTTGTGAATGTAAGTTGTTTTTCACAGAGCACACATAGTATGTGTACTTATGAAGATTTAATAGACATTCATCAAGACCTCGTTAAATACAAGGCTGTTCCTGCTGCTGGGCAGTGCTGAAGGAAGAAATGAATATACCATGGACCCTGGGTACCCAAAACTTACATCTTAGTGAAAGAGCTACAGTTGTAACCAGAGACACAGTTGGTGTTTCAAACTTAAAACAGAAGCATGCACTCCAGGGACAGAACATGAAAGTCCCAATACTAGTAGGACAGTAATAAAAATGACAGTAGTAATATAACTACTATGCTTCAGATTAAGCCTTTTAGATCTTCATGGTGTACCACGCAGAGTGGCAGAGTTTTCCACACGTCGTTTCTCTGTCATCACCAAATCACTGTGCAATAGGTTCTCTTATTTTGCATGTTTACATAACTGTAAGATGGAAAACAGAGAGGCTAAACCAATTGCCTGAAAACCTTGAGTTTGTGTTGCTGGAAATATTGGAAGCAGTGAGAAGGTCTTTTGCAGAATATAGATTATGAGATTGTTGAGGGAAGACTAAGCCTTCAGTGTATACAGATTTGAAGTGGAACATACTTGTGCCAGGGAAGAAAGCCTGAGAGAAAGAGCTGCAGTGAGAAAGGGGAGGCCATGGATTATGACTTGTGTCTCAATGTCCCACCAAGGCCTCATACTATCAGAGGTGCACTTCAGTGGCTTTCCAGAGGTGGCTTCATCTAGACTGTGTGTTCCTGGAATTAAGGGTGTGTGATTACTGACTTTGTCCACTATTGGTTTGGATTATTTCTAGGTGTGGATAGTGGGACGGTCCAGCCTGGATGTGGATGTTACCACCCAAAGGGTGGGCAGCCCAAAAGGGATAAAAGGCAGAAATAGTCTGTTGCTGCAATTACTTCTTTACTCCTTTGCTGCCTTTTGTCTGCCATGAACTGTTTCTCCTCTGTGATGCCCTTCTCTATTCCATCCTGCTTTGGAGGCAGCCAACTATGAACTGAAATTGCAACAAACTATGAGCCACGTAAACCTTTCCTCCTTTAACTTAGAGCATTGACTATTTTGTCTCAGCAATGAGAATAATAACTAAGATACCACATAACAAGCACACAAAGATAGAGGAGCTAAAGAAGAATGCAGTGAAGGATGAAGGAGGCTGGAATTAGAGTGGAAAACTAGTGCCAGGTACAGGTTTCTGAAGTGGGTGGTCAAAGAGCTACATTTCAAAACCTTTGAGTGTCAGTTGTGGTATCACATACCTGCAAACCCTGCAAAGGAATTGAAAGTTAAAGCTCAGCCTGTGCAACTTAGCATGATTCTGTCTGAAGATAAAAACAGGGGTTATGGATGAGGCTGAGTGTGCAGGCACTAGATCCAAAAGTGTCTGCCAAAGTCAAGGGTTATGATCAAACAATGAAAATGTGCATCTGATAATGTTGTATTGAATGAAATTACTGTAATTGTGCAGAATATGCTTCTGTCCAGAAAGTCGAGCTCAAGATTTATTTATGTATCTAAGACTATTTGCCATTTTGTAGGCAGTGATGGGACCATAGAGACAATAATGAGTCATTTCCCTGGTATTTGCTCTTGATATCATGTCTCCTTCTAGGCTTGTAGAGCAGTTTCATTTCTCACTACTTCTTAGGCTGTGATGTACATATTTCTGCACAATGCAGAAGAAAACAGTGGTTAAACACATAAGTTGATTTTATCATCCTTCATTTGTTATCTGTGTATATTTTTTGAAATTTACTCCAAACAGACTTGGTGTATTTCTTTTTCTGACTAAGATGTATTCATTTTTACTCACTGTGCACAACATAGTCAGTGTTAATGACTGAATAAGTGAACCACAGAGAGGATGCAATTTGGTGTCACGCACTTTGCTGCCTGCACCTGGATGCATATTTAGTTCCATGTCTGGGTCTCCAGCAAACTCAAGCCAATGTCCATTAACAGAGATAATGTTTAGCACATTTAGAAATGAGTAGCCTATTTGTATTAGTTCATAATCTGGTTTATTAAATTACTATGTAAATTTATTATCTCTTCATAAATACTTAGTTAAATTTCTACATTTTCATTCTGGAAAAAGATGGATCTCATGGATTCCCAAATCCTAGAATAGAGAAACATATTCCCTTTCTTATTTTTATATATGTCTCTCTTAAATAATGTTAAAGAAATGTGTTTAAAAAAAACTTCAAATCCCCAGGAAAGAGCAGCACACTGGTAGTTTATTAGCTGCATATTACAAAGATGAAATCACCAATTTCACAGAATTAAAATTTCTCTCTTTGGAGCCGCTAGAATTAAATTTTCTCCAATAAACTGGGTTCCTCTCATGATGTACATTCAAATTCTTAGCCTGAACTAACTGGCTAACTGAAGATCAGCCTTCTGCTAATCTTCAACTCACTTTAGGATGTGTCAGCATGAAATACTTTCGATCTTCTAAAAGATAACTTTATATAAGCTATCAGCTATTTTCACGTGGAAAATTGCTTATTTTCTTTGAACCCTCTCCTCACCTATAAAAGGCTAGCAATGAGAATGCTTGACTTAGAGCAGTGACATGAGATTAATGTAGGTAAAACTGCTTTGAATCTACTACATGTGCTGTGCAGGTGAGAATTTGAAGAGATGATGGTTGGATGACATCAAGTCTGGAACCATAAACAAATCAAATTTTCATTGAGCTTTGCCCTTTACAGTGTGGTCTTGGGCAAATTACTTTAATTTATAACCTGTCTTATGGAATTGTTGTAGACCTTAAATAAGGCAGTATATATAAATTCTTGACTTCACTGACTGGGTCAAAGTAAATACTGAAAGTGCTTATACTTATTTTGATACTGGTTATTATTATAATGTTAACAACAAAACATCAAAGCAGCAAAATAATAACATTTCATATCAAGAATTCTTTGGTCTGTCTCAAAACAGATCTAGTAGGTTTCTTAATCTACCTCATACTAGTCCTGTCTCAGTTATCAATATGTGAACAATCCTTTACTGATATGATGGAAACAGAAGTATTTCAATTATTGGACATTTTTCAGATTTGGAATACTTTGTATAAATATAATGAGATATCTGGGGTGGAGCCCATGTCTAAATAGGGAAATTTATTTTGTGTTATCACTTCTATAATATTTTTAAGTTTGTAAAGTTATGTTACTGAAATTTATACCTGTTTTAGTTTAATAAATATTAGAAAAAATTTTAACTCTGCATTTATTTCTATATTACCTAAAGAAAACTAAATGATTTGCAATTGACAACTCACAGTGGAAAAGTTAATAAAATTTGCTTTCTTTAGTACTTATAGATATGTGCTACTTTGTAGAGAATAAAACAAATCAAACTTCTATAAAGACTATAAAATTCCATAAGCAGGCTATCAAAATAGAAAAATAAAGACTCCACATACCACAATGCTGGGTGTGGTGGCTCATGCCTATAATCCCAGCAGAGGCAGGAGGATTGCTGTGAGTTTAAGGCTTGTCTGGGCTACACAGCTCAGGGCCAGCCTGAACTACAAAGCAAGACCCTGTCTCAAAACAAAAACAAAAACAAAAACCCTACCTTTCAATTAGCTGCTTGGAGTCCTCCATTCTCACTGCACCACGTACCAATTTTTCTAACTGGTCTCTAGTCTGGGTCAGTATTTGGCAGCATGAAGCATGGCATCCAAAAGCACCTACTACTGCCAATATTCTTGAGTAAGATGCTTTATTTTTCTTGTTGTTCTTCTACTCACTTACCTTTTATAATTAAGTTTATCATAAGATTAGAAAAGTGATTAATGTAAAATTACCTTATAAACTCTAAAAGTACTATGCTGATATATTATGTTAGTGTCATAATTGAATATTATATAAATTGTCTTGAAATCTTATTCTTGGGTTTAAATCCTACATCAGTGATGATACTTCTAAGTGTCTTGTTTAGTTATCCAATTTCTTTAGATCAAAATTGAGCATAATAACATCTAATTCATAGTGTTGATATAACTAGTAATGTTCTCTATAAATATTTTTGGAGAAGGCAGTAAATTATTCTAAACAAAAGCATCAACATTGGAGTCTAACAGAGTTAGGTTTAAATTTTTACAGTGCCTTTGATGAGATAGATGACATTATCTAGAAATTTATAGTATCTTGGAAATCTTCATGCCTGAGGCTTTCTTTGGGGTCTCCACTGGACTTTTGCCTTCTCCTCCCATAAGCCATAGTTTCATTTACTCACTTGTTAGAACCACAGTACTTCACTTCTCAGGGGTTACTTCGGAATGAAAGCTCTGTTGCATTCCAGATGTCTGAATAATGAGTATCATGTGGGCAATGTCATGATCTGCCACCAGCTCAAGCAATAATCAGGACTACTTGGACTGCAACAGGCTCTGTGTGCCTGGGTGGCTTAGGATAAGGAAGTAAATCCCAGGAGACCAACTTCCGGTGTGGGGGGGCTGGTTCTTGAGCGCGGAGCCCAGGGGCTCCCTTCTCAAGTGAAACTTATTACTTGGCATCCTGGAATCCATAAAGGGTGAGGCCTTATTGATTTCTGAAATACTGTGAACTATCTTTCTACCTGTCTAAGTCAAAATACTTTTTTTTGTATGTGATGTTAATCTCTTCAACAACTATATCTTTTTTGGCTCCAACTTTATACTTGTTTCTTCTCAGGCCAAAATTTAAGTTGTAAATACTTCTGCTCCACTATTTGTCCTTGATATTGTTATGAGTATAGATTAAAGAAGCCAACAGTACTCATAACCAAAGGCTGAACTTGAAATTTCCTCCATCATATCAATTAGTCCACTACCCTTAAAATCAGCCTCCCACAAAGTTCCAGGATATGAACATAATGTAAAGAAAACGTTACCAAAATACAATATGAATGACCTCTTTTCAATGCTTAAAAGAGTCTCTGCTCCCAATAAAGATCTCCTGACCATGGCCTTTGCTGTCTACATATATATCCTGGTCTTCTGAGTTTTGCTCACAGTCACCCGTCAAGCTCTGCTCACAGCATTCTGTAGCTTCTGTTGCCTGCATCCTCAAACTTTTTCAAATTCTTCCTACAAACCAGGCCCAAAAGTTTCTGAACCACAGAATCAGATTCTTTGACACACTCTATTCCAAGGGATTTTAGTGAGGGGAATTAAGAAAGGACTTCATTTATCACAGATCTAATCAAAATTTAGGAAGGTAATAAATGGGCAGAAAATCTGCTAACTCCAAGCACCCTTAGACCTAGTGAAGCCTGGAAGAAATCCAGCAGATCCCATATGATCCATCCATAGCAGGTCTTCTTATAGAGTTCTCCCATTCATGTCGGGACAAGATTGGAAGCAGGAAAAATGGATAGCTAGTGGGGCTGCAGTATCCCCAATGCAGGGATTAACAGTGATCAACTGAGCAAAGAGTATTGGAGACTAGGCTACGTAATTCAAATCTCACAGTCTCCATGAAGTCAGTGTTACCTTGCCTTGGGGACAAGCAGTTATGTGGAAGGCCATATGCCTCCTAGCTATGGGCAGAATGATAATCTGGCATTCCTGAGGCAAGATAGCATCTGCTGAGGACAGTTGTCAATATACAGGCATTTGGGTTTAAAGAAAATAGAATCATCAATCCTTATCCACCCCATTCTCTATAGTTGCTGTTCCATGAAACGAGAGCAACCCCTCCCCGTGTGCTGCACATCCCCCAGCACTTCTCACTGACTGGCCGACCGTGGAGATATTTTTTCCAAGTCTGTCCACTAGAGACACGTCTCCTGCTGGTCCTCCCTCTATATCTTGAAGATTATCTCTGTCTCTTTCTTTTTATTCCCTATCATTCCACTGCAAAGGTAGCTGAGGCTTTGATCAGCCCTTGGCAAAAAAAAGAATTACCCCACCAGAGAACAGGTTAAGTCTGTCAAAGAGTTGAGCAGCAAACACCAGCAAAGCACAAACTCAGCAGGTGATCTGTACTACATTTCAGCAAACAGAAACCAGACTAGACTTGGGGACCAGAAGATCAGGGATCTCACCATGCTGTCCAGTGCCAGAGTTATGCTGGAGAGAACAAAAAAGACATCTAATGTCTGAAATACCAATTTTCCAAAAGGATGGTCTTGAAAGAGTATTTCAGCTCAGGGTAACTATAGCCTAGTTGTCATCCTGATAAACACTGTTATTTGAACCTATGGGGAGCAGACTGTGGTGATACTATTTTATTGTAGTAGCCCTTAGCACTTAAGTTGCCACTTGGTGGATGCTGAAGGCTTCAATATCATGACAAGGGCAACTCACTTTTAGTACAAGATATGACAGTTTTATGTTCCATCTGTGGTGGTTAAAGTTCTGTGTTCTTGTTTATAATAGTGATGCCCACGTGTTCTGTTGTTGTGATGAGGGAGGAAGTATCAAATGCAAAGCTGAGAATAGTTATTCATTTATTGTCTGTAAACTTAGTTTTTAGAATCAGTTTGTAGTTACTAGAAAGTAACATTGGGTAAGATTTTGAGATTTGCAGGTTCTATGGCTGAGTGTTGGTCATGGACTTAGCTATGGATGCTAAAGATGCAGCTGTGGGATTAAGGCTAGTTTAAATCCAACTGGGAAGGTTTTTAAGTGCCAATAAGATGACTGGGCTAATGTGGTTTTTAAATGTTTGGAAATTTTCATTTTTATATGACTTCAAGACCATTAGAAGTTAAATTAATAATAGAAGATATTAGTGTTTCTAGAAACACTACCTTCTTCATCCTTTCTTTTAAACATAATTATAATAATTGCTGACAACACATTAGTAAGAAAAAAAAAATTAGAAAGAACTTCTGTAGTGCTGTTGTTGCAACATCGTATTTCCTGCAAAAGGTTTTATGTCACTAGTTCTTGCTCTTCAAAGATTTAGTGGAAAAGAGTTATTTTTTCTTGTGGCTTACCTTTAGTTTATTATTCTTATTGATCAGGTAGCTGAAATCCAGTTTCTTCATCTGATCCATGCTATGACTCTGGCCAGTGAAAGTGAATATTATAATTCAGATGTTAACTCAAAAGGTCCACTGAAATAAATCTCTAAGTCCATTATCACTTAGATTAAAAATTAGTAAATTTATGACTGATCATCTAAATAATTTTGGCATCACAAATATCCACTGATTGGTTTTCTTTGCCAAAAGGAATCAACAGATAAATTAGAAGAACATCCAATAAAGGGGCATGAAATATTGTGGTTTTTCATTAAAGACCACAATATCTTCCTTGATATTAACCTTTTACTAATTATTCATTGAAAACCATTTTCTTTTTTAGTTCACTCTTTAATGACTTATGTGATAAGAGGAGAATTCTTCATTAAAAGAAGTAAGAATTACTGCATCTACTTTTCATAAACTGTCCATTTCAATGTAGATTAACTTGATTCTTCTATCCTCATTTTTATATTTAACATTGTTTAATAAGGCATCTTTAGTTGTTTAAATGCAGTTTTAAGAACTGTATGTTCTGCCTATCACAGAAGGTTAATGTAATTGGATGGCATAAGCTGTAGTCTAAATGACAAGTACTTTTTTTATTGTTAAGCAACCGACTTTGATTGCTTTTCTGAATGAAGAATTGTTTCCTCAACCTAAAAATAAACTTGGATTTGCTCCAGTCTTTCAAAGATAACTATAAGTAATGAAATATCAATGGACTTCATTTTTAAACCTATGGAATCTGTATTAAAATTTGCATGTAAAATTTTAAAATTGTGCTATTTTCATGCAACCGTAAGACTATGATAGACCAAGTTCTTATAGGACACTGATTAAAATACTGTTAAAATAATCATGTGGAAAAAAATGCTAAGATTAGAAAACCTTTTAAATAATTACAAATGAAATTACAGACATGTAAATTTTTAGCCAACTATCAATATTTAGCCGTGTCTAGAAACATTTTTAGTTATTGCAACAGGAGATTCTATTGACCTAGCCAGTAAATAGGGGGCAAAGATGTTACTAAAACCACCACAATGCACAGCCCAGCTGCCACAAGAATTATCTGACCCAGAATGTTGATTAATGGTGTTTTTGAGAAAATTTAAGGTAACACTACCTTCACACTGACAGCTTGGAATTTTACAACTCAGTCTCCTGCATCGTCATCTCCTGTAAATAAACTCTAACAGCTGTAATTTTGTCCTTCCACCACACTGAGTCATCTCACTCCAGTTAGCACTATTATCAAAGAGAAAAAAAATGACAAAAACTGGGGAGGAGGAAGAGGAAGCAAGAATGTACTACAGATGGGACAGTAAGTTAGTTCAGCCATTATGGACAGCAGTCACCGCCAAGCTGGATTCTCTTCCACAGACCAAGAGTGGCCTGAAGTCTTTATTCCATGCTCTGAGACATTATGATCCCCAAGTGTATGAACTTTTACAAGCTTCAGAAAGTAATCAAGTATGTTACTGAAAGTTATAAAATGTCTTGTGGTACAGATGAAAGGATTAGAATAATTCACCTAAACAAAAATGTGCTAAAACATTTTACTAATGCAAATGTTTAAAATATCCAATTGTCTATTTTTTGAGTCTCGTATCTTTAAAACTTTCATTTTATGGATATTTTCATATTGTGGATATTTTAGTATACTCCAAGTAGAAACAATAAGTGATTCAGAGGGTCTGTTCTCATGAATCATATATAATATAATATATTTGCCATTTATTCATTCATTCCACATGTGCCTCTTATGTGCAGCTATGTCAGACTAAGGAAATGTTGTCATTCTTTATAAAATAAAGCCTATGTGTACTTATTCACCAATATGGTAAACCTTAGATCATTTATTAATCTTCTGACCAGCAGAGCTGTGAGAGAATTAGATAAATTAGATAACAGTAACTCAAAATCAGAAGCTAAACTATCTAATCAACAGTTTTAAATATCTCATAAAACCATATCAATTAAAATATGAAGGAGAAAAGGGAAAACCAATATGCATTATTTAAATTACAAACTAATACAGTTACTTAAATATCACCACTTCAAAGCATACATACATAAAATAACTCAGCAGTAAAATTAATAGATTATTCTTTTAGAGATTAAATGATGAATAAAATATTGCCCTCTTATTCTTGTTCTGACTTGCTTAAGTAAGTTTTTGCACTTAACTAGATCTATGATTTCCTATATTCTTGGAAGAGGATTCTGGTCTTTTAACATTTAATTACAATTTGCATCACTCTAATACCATTACACTATGACTTCAAAATGTTCTGAACATAACGTCTTAAGATTTTTTCATCATAGATTACTAGTTCTAACCTATAGATCCTAATTTAGTAAATATAGGTCTCCTTAATTATAATTTAACCTCTTGGAATTACCAAAAGTCAAAATCAATATAGCATGAATGAGTAATTTGCTCCTTAATGTGAATTACTGTTTTCTTTTTCTGTATATCTTCAGTGCTACAGCATATAATAGGGACTTAAGAAATATTATTTGATTAAGTTACTTTCAAGATTGCAGAAAATTATGTAGTTTTTAAATGTAATTTCAACATGTCTAAATACACTTTCTGTAATGTTAGTGTAAACAGAATTCTATTAGTTAAAAGGCTACTACAGTATAAGAAAAAATTTGAAGAAGTGTAACAAACTTTACCATAGAAGAAACAATTATAAATTCTTATATATACTTTCACCATAAATTTGTTTAAAATTTCTGGGTATGACATTTATGTTAACCATTCTGCAATTTGTGTACAGCAAAATGCAATGTTCTGAGATGAACCAATACATAATAAAATATGTGTATAGTTTTACATAAAGTTTTATATAAATTGTTTCCCTTTATTGTGAAACAGGTATATTTTATATACACATCATGATCACACTCAACATTGAGCATTTGTACCAGTATATGACACAACTTAATTCTATTTTTTCCCATTCCTCTACTAACCCTAAAACACCCAACCCCTATATACATAAGCTTTGTTTCACCTTTTTTTTACCATCACAATTTTTTTCTTTCCCCTTGTTTCTTATTTCCTAAATTAACAAATTGATTGCTTTTTCTGAGATCATTTTTTCTGTATAAAATTGTAGGGTTTCACACTATAAAATCAAGATCAAGTTCTTGTAGCCTAATTATAAAAATAATCCCACTTAAATAGCTTTAGAAATCCTAAGCATTGATTTCGTGAAATTGTGGTCATTGTTCCATTATTCGTGGTAAAATCACTATTCGGCACGTAGCCTCACAGCAACTGCTGCAGGTACAATAGAAAAATGACAATGAAAAGAAAATAAATGTAATGATAGTAATATAGATTCAGCTACTGTCACAGTGGTGGCTTCAATTTTAGTTTTGGGGAAAGCCAATGCGAATTGTGGTTGTCGTTTACTTGTCACGGCGACAGCGGTTAATCTGGTACAGAAGGAAGGGGTCCTCGCAGGGCTTGGCATCAGTTCTGCTGAGAAGTGCTAAGGGCAGTCCGTGCGACTGCAGGCTCGAACGAAGAGGTGACAGTTATAAGCTACTGAAGGAGAGCGGTGGGCGCTGTGAAGCAGAGGGCAGTATTTGGAGGGCAGGCGGAGTAATACTTGCTATAGATTGAGCTGACGTGAACTTAGTTGCAGGAACTATTGACAAGGCAGTGCGCATGGTGATCGGCTAAGTTCACTGCAGGTACAGCACTTTAGAGTCTGTTAAGCAGCGGCTGGAGATCCGTGGCGGAGCTGGCAGCTGCGTCTTCATTCAGACTCATGGCGGGCGTGCTACGAGGTTAAGTGGTAGGAGCCGCAGCGCCACCGGACGTGGCGGTGGCGGAGGCTTCTGGGGCAGGTGTGGCGGTGGTGCTGCGAGTGTTGCCGCTGCTGTGCTCACAGGTGGAGCTGATGGTTACAGCCGTCGCTGCTGGAGCTCCGGGGGAGACTGCAGGGCCTGTCGATGCCGTGGCTGCTACTGTAGGCCGAGCTGAGCGGGTGGTCGCCGTAGACTGGAGTACAAGACCCCCACTACTGGTGGGGAGCTGGATAACAATGGTGGAACTGTTCCCCTTATTGTTTACCAGGCACAGTACCAGGACTCCGATGGCTGTTGTGGTCACAGACGCCAAAAGACAAGTCAGGAAAAGCTTCCACAGGGAGCATAGTGACTTTTCTTTAATCTAGGAGTACAAGTGAACATACACATAATAAAATAAAAGATGTTTGTGTTTTTTGTCTAATTCATATTAATTATAACTGCATTAACGTTATGAATCACTAAGTGTCTATAAAGTTTAGGCTTAAAACTATAAGTTTTCACTGAAGTGGAAATAATTTCATGGCTTCACTAACATTAGAAAAAAAGATGAATCTCATAATATCTCTAGATTATTTTTCTTTCATAGTTTCCTTTTTGACAAACTTTTATCTTTTAGAGTGATTTTAAATTCACTGTAAGAGACATATCTTCTATACACCCTGCTCCCACAAATACACAACTTTAACCTTATCAATATCCAGCACTGCAAAAGCACATTTGTTACAACTAATGACATGTAGTTATCACCAGAGTCCCTAGTTTGTGTGACAGTTCACTCAGTGCATTACATTTTATAGGTCTGGGAAAATAAGCATTTGTAATGTAGAATGACATATGCTCACCATCATGGTGTTATACAGAGTAGTTTCACAGCCTTAACATTTCCCTCTCTTCTAAGCAGTCCTTCCACCCTCATCCATACATCCCTCATGTGAGCAGAAAAATATGTGTAAATTGTAAATTCTCTTTCATACATTTAAAACTTCACTGCCTATTATCAACACCCTAAACTTCCTCATGTCCAGTATGGACACTAGGCACTCAGGATTGTGTGTTCATATTGGTTTGTTCATTGCTGACACAGTGAAAGGAGGCCATTTACACAGGAAAAGGAATTATTCACGGCTATCTCTGAGGAGACGGAAGTACCTGCTTGCTTCAAATACCATCTTCCTGTGAACAGGTGAATAAGGTTCTTTTAGAGTAGGAGACACTCAGGAGTAGGGACACAGACAGATGGTGAAGACCTCCACTGTTGCTTTATTTTTGCCAGCAATCATCAGCTCATTTTCCCTTATGTGTGAAGGAAACTGAACTCCAGCCATAAGGGGCCAGTGTCTGCATATTCTCTCGTGTTGGATTGATCCACAGATTCCATGAAGGGTATCTGGAGCACAAGCAAAGGAAAACCAGATGTTTGAGCTTGAAAACCATCTCTAAAAACTGTGAAGTCCAATACAAAAGAAAGTCAGGAGAAACCTAATGATTACACCTGTGAGAAGGATGTTTTGATTTTAGCCAGTCAAGCATCAGAACCTTTCACAACCCCTGAAATTCTCCTTATTTTCGTAGGGTCGACACACAGGAAACTCTGAGCCTCACAACTTTCCCCATCATCCCAGTGCATTTTTCCACCACCCCCAATAGGGACTTAAAAGCCCTGCTATAAACTGTTAACAAATACCTGAGAAAACATTGCTTCCCACAACCACTTCTGTTCATATTAGAAGCATTCCTCTCACTACTTCGCTATATTATTTTTTAGAAGTGCAACAATTTTTTTTGGGGGGGGGACAGGATCTCACTTTGTAGTTCAGGGTGGCCCTGAGCTCACTATGTAGCTCAGGCAAGCCTCAAACTCAGCAATCCTCCTGCTTCTGCTTCTCAAATGCTGGGATTACAGGTGTGAGCCACCACTCCCAGCATTTGTGGTATGTGGTACTGATTGCCAGTGGGTGTTATCCACCACGCCCAGTATTGTTGTATGTGGTTACCAGAGATCGAACCAGAGACCTTGCGCTTGCTAGGCAGGCTCTGGAACCACAGAGCTAAATCTCTGGCCCAAGAAGCACAACAATTTAATCTATAAAACAAAAGTACACCTGACTAAGGCTATCTTAGTATGTCCCAAGTTATCTCAAAGTTCAGTAACTGATTCATAAGAGATTATAAACTACTACAACCTCAAATACCTTAATTACATTTCCCGTATGCTCTTCAATCTTTCTTATAATTTATGTAAAACTAAATATTCTCTTTTGAATGACAAACACCTAAAATTGTAATTTTGTAATTACACCTGTAATTCTGATTGCTTAATATGACAATATACGTGTTAACATAAACATGTTTATTCTCTTTTTTAAATGTTTCTTTAAGCCATGTGGCCTAAAATGCATTTGGGTTTAGGCCTTCTTAATTACCAAGCATATGCAGGTATCCACTGCATCATGGGTTTTAGTCAATTCAAAAAGTTCTTGCTCTGAGTTTTAGGACATTTCTCATAGTAAATTTAGACATAGTTGCTCAGAAATGTACACATCTACCTCTGGCTCTGTTGCTCAAGACCTCGGTCATGTAAAAAAAAAACAGTTTGGGAACAATACTCCCCCACACATTTGAAAACACAGAGACAGTTCACAATGGTCAAATCTCTCCATTTTTCTAGCTGAGGAATGAAGAAATATCCTTAAAAATTGTGAAGTCAAATACATAAAAAGAAAAAAAGACAATGTTGAGCAATATCTAATCACTACACCTAGAAGAGCTTTTTGCTTTTAGGCAATCATGCAACACAGTCCTCTTTTATGACCTCTACAGCTCTACTTATCTGGGTAGCACTGACTCTTTGATGCTCACAACTCTCCCTCCATGACCTCGTGTTTTGTCCTGCCCAGCCTCCCTCTGAAGAGTCAGGGACTTTAAAGCTCTTCATGCTATAACCCATAACTCTTTCAACCATTGCCTAGCAAAACACTGCCTCTTTAGTCTCCTACTAATGTGTATTAGAGGCAGGCTTCACACTGACTGTTGCTCCTTCCAGAAAGAATTTAAACTCGAACAGAGCACACCCAGCCAATGCTGTATTGAAATGTATGCACATTATTGCTCCCAGACACCTAGTTCCATACACTCAGGTCAGTCTACTTGACACTAATCAAATCAGGAGTTTTTTTTTTTTTAATGTGGTGAAAAGGAAGAGGATTTATTCAAAGCCAGCCCAGAGGAGATGGAGTGCTCTATCTGCCTCACCGTGCACAGGTGTGTGGGGGTCTGTTGTAGTAGCGACAGAGGAGTGAGGGGAGCCCAGAGAGCCAGTGAAGATCTCCACAGTTGCTGTATCATCTTGGGCCACCTTCAGCTCCTAGAAAGATAAAGACTCAGGACCTCCTGGTGTCAGTGTCTGTATATTCTGTCCATTCCTCTGAGCCGAGGAGAGGTTGGGTAGCCATTTATATGCCTCAGGAATTTTAGAGAATCACTTGTCTCAAAGAAAGAAAAAAAAATCTAATTTCTAAGATTCCACTTTGCAGTACCAGTTAATTATCTCTATGGTCAAAAACCTCTGATTCCCAAAAGATCTGAAGATCCTAGCAAACTAAAAGAAATGGGGGAGGGCGTACCAGGGGCTGAACTTGAGAGCTTGCACTTGTAGTGCAGGCACCATACCAGAACTAAACCTTGTAATTATATTTCCTTTTTGCTCTTTGGTCTTTCTTGTAATCTTTGTGAAACTGAAAATTCTCTTGTGAAAGTCAAACACCTAAAGGATAATTCTGATTGATTAATATGGGAATATACATTTTAATAGCTTTGAACACACCATGTTATCTTTTAAACATTTGCTTAAGTCATAAGGACTAAAACCCATTTAGATCTATGCTTTCTTCATAATTGAGTGTCCTTATTTTAAATCAATCTGGTACCAATTTAATAACCACACACAAGTACACCCACACATAACATATAATGCAACATACACACCAAGACACATAAGACAAAGACTTAGATTTATCATTTACTAGCTTTCAGAAAGTTATAAGATAGACATGATATTCCTCTTTATAATCCTAAATAATAATTCATCCTAAATTGGATGTTTGAAGGTAAGATTCCTGGTGGTAGAAATGTGAGAAATATGTATCTCAAAGGATATTGCTGACCCAATTATTCTGAATTGAAATTTCCTAAAACTTTTTTTTGATACTTCACAATAAGTCTTAGTTAATTCAAAAAGTTCTTTCTTCAGGTTTTAAGACATTTCACATTGTGCTAGAATGTAGACATAGCTGGGGAGAAGTTTACACATTTTTCTGTCGCCATTGCACAAAGCTTCTGTTGTGTAAAAAAGAAATGAGTTGAGGACCAATACTTCCCACTGAAAAAAGCCCAGAGGTAAACCACCATGGTCAAAATCTCCTTTTTCTAGTTGAGGAATAAAAGCAGAAGGAGACAAAGATTAATTTCTAGCAAAAAGAAGTTTTGACAAATAGTCTGAAACAACCAGTTTAGAATAAACCAAGGACTGTTCGCCAAAAGGAGAGGAGATTCAAGTCCCAGTAAGAAACACAAACAGCAGTCCAGTAGCACCCTGGTCCATGGGCACAGAGGGCTCTGTGTGTATTTGCCACCAGTCCAGAAAAGGGCAAGGAGAGGAGCTAATGCTATTATCCTGGCCAAAGTTTCTCCAGAGAATCTTTGAAGGACAGCTGTGTGAAATCAGGGTGCAATTTCTGTTTTACAGGCCATGTTGTATCCAAATAAAATCAACTTTTCCTAAGTCACAGTTCATTAAAATGTGTTCAGGAAGTTGTGAAGTAGAACGTTCACTTTCCAATCTTGAGCAAAGCACAGAAGACCCCACCAAACATCCCCAGGGTCGTTGGCTTCTTAAAATCTCTTGACCCCAAGTTTCCCCTCAAACAGTTCAAGAGCTTTGAAGTCCTCCTTGCCTCACAAGAAGAAAAAACGCCTCACAGTGCCTTGAAGCCCTGGAGAGCTCACACAAGCCCCAAACACAAGGGAAGGCAGCACTCTGTCTCAACAGCCTGGATTTGAGCCTCTCATTGTCCTATCCCCAAAGGGGAAGCTCCCTGACCAAAGTACATGGTCCACAGAGTCATGAATGGGGAGGCTCTTACTGACTTGGATTTATCTGGTGGAAAAGATGGGTCTGGGACCATCCCCAACATAAAATCCTGGCTGCCACCTGTCCAGTTACATGCAGCTTCTAGTTGGGGTTGAAATGCTGCTGTACACTAAATGCAGGTACTTGTAATGAGATAAAAATTAAAGCAAAGCAAACCAATATAAATAAGTACTCTTAACCAACAACAGCAAAAACAATTTCTGCCTTGAATCTCTCCTCAGACTTGCCAGTGTCCCAGAATAAAAGGCACTAGGTTAAACAGCCACAAAAAAGTAAAGGTGTTCACCTCCCTCCAAATGGCACTGCTAAGCACCAGACCAGCGAGTGCCCCCAAATGAGCTAAGAATTTCAAAGGCCCAGCGAAGGTGCGTATCTCACCCAAATGGTCCAGCCAAGCAACTTAAGAAAAGGTCCAAGTGATGGGGTGCACTTTTCAACAGGAAACCAGCCAAAGCCTGTCAACTTCCAAAAAACCATTTTGCTCTCACCAACAAAAGTGTTTATAGATCGCTGATCACATGAACAGAAAAGGAAAAAATTCCTGGGGGCAAAAGTGTCCCTGGCAGCTGCTGGAAAATCCCTGGGGTCCGGATCCTGGGTTCAGGCAACCATGAGCAGTTAGTCCCATTTCCCAAGGGTCCGCTAGGAGGCATGCCACCCAGGAACCAGGACTTACCTCCTGGCTGGCTGTGGCAAATTGCTCCAGGCCAAGAAGGTTCATATACTCAGGTTAGTTTACTCACTGCTGACCAAATCAACTGAGGCCATTTATTCTTGCATTTTGTTTTGTTTTTAAGAGAAAGGACATATTCAAAGCTAAGTCTGTCTACCAGAGTACAGGGAATGAGGGTCTTTAAGAGTAACGATAAACAGACAGGAGTCACAGAAAGGAGAGGGAGCACAGGGAGTTAATGAAGATCTGCACACTTCATTGCTTCTAACCATCTTCAGTCCATTCACTCCTCTTTGTGGAAAAAAATCTGGCATCTGGCCTCTGGGGCCGCTAACTACATTGTCTCTGCTTTGGAGCAGAGGACAGGAGAGCAGGTTGGTTCTGTGGTCACGTGGAAGAAGCTTGGAGAAGCTACTTCTCTCTAAAAGAAAAAAAGTCTAACTTTTAAAGCTGACTTTAGCTGTGCCAGGTGCAATATCCCTTCCTCAAGAATTCTTCCTTTCCCCCACCACATCCTCTTCTTCCAGATGTTTTCTATGATCTCATAATGATGTTTTCTTTGTTTGACCTAAACCTTGTGCTCCACAGTATGTACTTCACTTCTATCCATTCTTGTCTGCCTCTAGTTCCATTAATTCACTTATGCTTTTTTTTTTCATTTTTTCTTGTACCAGGGATCAAACTCAGGACCTTGCACTTGAGGCTTAAGAAAAGAAAGTGGCAAAAAGGATTATTCTGGCAGAATCTATCATATTTCTTTATACAAAAATTCCAAATAGCATCCTGGTGAAATAAATGACACAAAACAGACGATAGGAAACCCAAGTTCTCTTTTTGTTTTAGCCACTTCTGGCAAAACATATGTGAATTCTGGCCAGTCTCTTAATTCTTCTTAGCCATATTTCTCCTGTTTTTGATGGTTCCTCATTATCATTACTGGTTCCATATCAGATTCACCTGGACATCTTTTTTAAAACTATCACTTCAGAGTTTCTGATCTACCTATCTAAGGTGGGGCCAGTCATGATACCTATGAAACTGTCTCCAGGTAAATTGATATGCAGTGAGAGCTAAGAACCAGCAAACTAGATACTATCTACTATTATTACTCCCATCAATTATGTGAGCTATATGACAACCTCGGTAAACAAAAAAGTATAACTCCACCTCACTGAACAGAATCATTCACATTGCTTGAGAAATGATAAACATAATTGAAGTATTCATCCTGAATTAAGAAATAAGATTCAAACTCTTTCCACTGAATTTCTGTAGCAAGACTAAATAGGGGAGGATAAAAATTTGAGAATCTGGGTAACCCAACCAAACTGCCAAGCCAAATCCATAATTTATGCTCAAGGTCAAGTTTCTATATAATTTGGGAGGACTTAGAGATACAGTTGTGAGGTAGTTAAATGCGTAGAATTATATGGTCTCTTCACTTCGTAGTTAATGATGTTTACATTTTACTTTGAATCAAAGCCCTTTTTGCCATGCCTGACTCCTCTTAAAAAATTACCTTGTTGTGGATTTACAGGAATACTTATTGAGTAAACAACTGCAAAATCCTTAACATATCTGATATATACTATGCACTCAATAAGTGTTAATTGTTATTATTGGCGTTAGTATTTAATTTAAGGTCATTCCTACAGAATATTCTCGACAGAAAACAATGAGCTAAGTTAAATTTTTCTGCAAGTATAGTATCAAAGAAATAGAGAATACAGCTCTATAATTTAATCAGAAGAAAATAAACAAAATCTCACTTGTTATTCATCATGTGCATTTGAGGAAAGGTGAACTTCTCTGTATTAATACTCTTGCTTATTTTCACCAATGCTGATTCTGTAGCATTGGTTACATTTAGAATGTCTGTGGTTGGTGAACTGGACCTTTCTAATGCTCTTTGTAACTCACCAGGGTTGTTTTTCCAGAATTTTCTGTCCTCTTTGAAATACTAGTCCATTCAAAGAAGACAGATAATGGGTGAGTCTACACTCACAGTGGAGAGCCTATCATCCTATAAATTCTCATGTCTCCTCAATAGAAAAAAACACCAAAATTCATTTTCTATCCTAATTGTTGAATTATTTTTAATGATGCATCTGTGCAGTGTGGATTAAGCTAAATAATATGTAATTATTTATTAAAACAGGACCCACCTTAGAGGAAGAAATGAGGTGTTAATTACAGAAAGTTTCAAGTTCAATCATTCTTCTCAGACCTGTTGTGACTGCCATCACAACCATCCTGACAGAAACTGAAAATCTTTCATAATTCTTCCTTCCTTTCTTACTGACCCAAGAAAACAAATTCTGATGTAGAATTGTGCCATTGCTTTGGGCGTCACGTTTGAACAACATGAATATCTTCCAACTTCCCTTCCAACTCCTGTTGGCACCATTTCCTAGAAGTCTGTGTTTGTAAAGTCACTTTATCTTTTCAGTTCACCATTGGTGTCTGAAAATCCACTTGTTTGGTTGCTTCAGTAATTCGCTCTTCTGAAAAAGAATTAGAATTTTAAAAATTATTAGAATCAATTTCCTGAGAAATAATGCCAAAGAACGAATGGAATGCTGATATGTGTTGGGAAGAAGTTTTTTGTTCAATAAATCTACTTTATCTTAAATTGAAAAGAAAAATGAACTCTTCTGTTGACTTACTCTTTCATCAAGTGAAAATACTCGGTTTCTAAAATACTTGTTTCAAAAATGTCAATAGCAAAACAAAACTTTTTTATATGACATATTTGGATTCTATTTTTTTCAAAACTATAAACTACTGAAATGTCTCTTGTGAATCTAGGTTTTACTAAATCAACTGAAGAAATACAGCCTCAAGCCTTAGAGCATAAAGAACATGAGAAACTGGCCAAGGATTGAGAAGCTATGAATAGATTTATTCTTAAGGGCAATTAATAACGTGCTGACTTGCTTCCATCGGTTAACCTTGAAGACATTAACACCAAGTGAAAACGCAGCCACATAAAGACAAATACTTTAGGATCCCACTTACATGAAGTGCCTACAATAGTCAAATTCCGAGACACAAAAAGTAGAATAGTGAGGGGCCAGAGGGTTAGCTCAGTGGTTCCGGCACCTGCCTCGCAAGTGCAAGGTCCTGAGTTCGATCCCTGGTAACCACATACAATGCTGGGCGTGGAGACTTACGCCCACTATCAATCAACACTGCATACCACAATGCCAGGCGTGGTGGCTCATGCCTGTAATCCTAGCACTCGGGAGGCAGAGACAAGAGGATTACTGAGTTCGCGGCGGCTTGCCTGGGCTCCATAGTGAGCTCAGGGCCAGCCTGAACTACAAAGCGAGACCCTGTCTCAAAAAAAAAAAAAAAAAAAAAAAAAAAAAAAAAAAAAAAAAAAAAAAAAAAAAAAAAAAAAAAAAAAAAAAAAAAAAAGTAGAATAGTGGTTGCCAGGAGCTGGGGGAAGTGGGAAGGAGAAGTTCTTTAATGGGTACAGAAGATGAAGAAGTACTGACAATGGATGGGGTTGATAACTGTGTGACAACATGCACGTCCTTGACACCACTGAACTGTACCCTTAAATGCTTAAGATGTTAACTTTATGAATATTTTGCTATAGTAAAAAACTGAAAACAAAAATATAACCATGGTGCTTACTAATATTCAAATAATGCCAACAGTGCCATTTTCCCTCCATAGGGTGCGAGAGATAAGAATGGATTGAAGGTATCAGTAATATAAAACATAACTTTTGAATAAATGTGCTATTTTTAAAAACATGAAAAATTATGAACAATTCACTGTTTTGATTAAAATATTATTATAATTTTATTCTGCAGAGACTTTTTTTTGAGACAGGTTCTCCCTTTGTAGTTCAGGCTGGCCCTGAGTTCACTAGGTAGCCCAAGCAGACCTCAAACTCACAGAAATCCTCCTGCCTCTGCCTCCTAAGTGCTGGGATTACAGCCATGAGCCACCATACCTGGCACTGTGGTATGTAGTTACCAAGGATCAAACTTGGGAGCTTGTACTTGCAAGGCAGATGCCAGAACCACTGAGCTAAATCCCTGGCCCAAGACATTTATTTTAAAATGACACAGAAGCAGTACAGCCA